>JADRCO010001073.1:0-22811 GCA_021464525.1 Rhizophagus sp. LPA8_4_AMF
TGAGTTAATTCGCTAAAACTTAAATGTGACCTGTATATGTATTTTCCGGGGTCCTGGCTACCAATAGGGTAGCCGATTGATAGCTGATTGATAACTTATTTATAACCTATTGATACCCTATTTAACTAATTTCAACCTATGCCAGAGAGTAAAACCATACTTCATTTTACTGGATTGTAAACTAATTGTCCTGGAGCATGTGTCTGAATGGTAAGATAATTAAAATCAAGTTTTTTAAAAAACAGCAGATATTTTGTAATATTAGCAAAAAACCTAGGGTTTTTATCTGGCTCACCATCAGTTAATAAACACCAAATCGGCTTTACAGAATTTTCATCATATATAAATTCACAAAACAATTTCTCTTTTGTAATTGATACAAGATCTACCATATGTGTTTCACAAGTTGTACTTAAAAAATATTCTGGATGAATAAAAATTCGCACTTTATTAGAACATAAAGAATCGTTTGTATCAGAAGGGTTTATCATTAAATAAACAGAAGGTATTAATTTGTATTTTATAGCTATTAAAAAATTGCGATCAGGAACAGACACTGGCTCATTCATTATTTGTATAGCCTTAAATATTTGTTTGACAGTAGCCATTTCAAGAGGAATTTATAAAGTTCGAAAATTAAGATTTAAACTCAAATTGAAAAAAATAAAGAATACTTTGGCTTTATCATCTTGTAAAATTACTAAAATATTTTGAGAAAAAATTGACATAAATGATTTCACGTTTTTAATCGATACTAGACAGTAATGTTTGTCAACATGGCTGTTCATTTCATTTCTTCCAACAGCTGCCAAATGGATTTGTGCAGGGTGATGATATCGTTGTGCCTCTTTTATTCCTGAATATCTGGACTGCATATAATTTTGCACTATTGATCTTGCTATATAAACGTTAAAGTCTTCTTTCATTTTTTCATGAAGATATTTAACTATTCATACTTTAACTATTTTCTAGCGTCATTTATAATCTGCAGCTCTAAATTTGATACTGTTAGTCTATTACTATATAGCGCTGCATATAGTACTCCCAGTACTATTTAAAAAAGCCAGCCTAGATTGAATAGTACCTAAGGGGAAGAAGGGGGATACTATGTGAGGAGGAGGGTACTATTTAAGGAATAATCTTGGCCAAATATCAAATTTTGGCCAGAATTAGCCCTAGGTATTAATCAAAAATATCAAAATTTGTAGTTAAATAGTACTTTGGTACTATTTAAGGGGGATACTATATGCAGCGCTATATGGTATACATTTTTTCTAAAAGGCCAGCATTTTCAATCAAAATGATGGGTGATCTGGAATATCATATATTTTCACAATATTTTTTTTCACCACCAAGGTTGCTGGAGAAACTAGAGGGTTTTGGCAAGTTGGTGAATTGCCAAAACTGCAAAACTTTGCCAAAACTATATGAAAGTCTTATTAAAAAGTTGGAGAAAAGCGAAACCTGCTGAAACTTATTATAAATGGTGAAACTGCCAAAACTTTACCGAAACTATATTAAAATTATAGTAAAATCTTGGAGAAACTAATCATAGGATTTTGGAGAGGTTTAGACAAATAACCTTATTCACCATATTTTTCTGCTTTTTATTTTGTGATCATTACTAAGCTGCTGCATTATTTTTTAACCACTTGAACTTCTTTTCTTCTATTCTTCTATTGTTATAGTCTTCTCCAGTTTTTTAATTTTTAAAGTGAAATTTAAGTGAAATTCTGATGAAGATGCCGCTTGTTGTAGATTATTATATTTGTATAGATCATTCTTGGCTTTTTGGAGGTTTTCAAATAGCTGTTTTTGTACTGTTGCATTTGATGGAAGTTGTATATTATCAGAAGGTTCAGAAAGAATATCTAAGGTACTAGAGGTGGTCTTGAAGGTTCTTCTACAGGTTTTTGTTGGTGAAATAAAAGGGAAGGGAGAAGGTTAAATGGGAGTATATAATAATTCAAATATACGGTTCTGAATAAAACCTTTATTTTCCTTTTTTACTTCTCACCAACTATCTTGAGTTTGTTGTTACAGCTCCCTTTTGTTTGGTATTTTATTACGGCTTTTTACTATTTCAGAGAATGCAAAAGCATTCATATATTGTTCATAAAGATTTCTAGGTTTTTGGATAAGATAGTTTTTAGAATATTTTGGTTCTTTAGAATATATCTGCTTTATTATAAATGATTAAACAATTATAGGCATGGGAAAAGTTATGAGAAATACAATCACGTAGTTCTACATTTTTTGATAATTGACAAAAAAAAAAATTGGGATATTTTTATATAAAAAATTTGATCAGAATAAGTATTCCCTAAAATGGAAATTGGTCCATGTAACGTCATCATTGGCCAACCCTCCCTCCCTCCATTATTAAATATGTAATTTCTGGTCCTTTCCTTAGGCCACATTAAGCTTTATTTATATTAAAAGCATTGTTAATTGTAGGAGTGAATTTGTCTGAATGTAAAAGTTCTGTAAATCATGAAAGTAGTTCATTATTAATTAATTAAACCAAGTATATAACCAAGCAAGTAGAAAGATAGGAATATTCACCTTTATAGTGTGATTCATTGTTCACATGATACTGGTAAGGATGCTTGCTTTTGGGATGCTTTACTTTGGGACTTTATGATACAATAAAATTTTAAGATCTGTGGGATTATTGTATGCAAGCTCAAATCTCAACTAAATCACTAAATCTGGGTCTGCTGGTTTTAATATTATTATAAGAAATAATATAAGTTAGTATAACATGATTTCTTAGAGGACTACAGAGTGAAGATGACAATAATAATAAATTAATCATGTTCAGTTAAAACTTTTAAACTTTTTAAAAAGTAAAAAAAATTGTTTTAAGGCATTTATCCCAAATTCATTCAAACTTTTAGAAAATGCCAATCCTTTATCTTTCAAACATGAATCATATTCAATTTTATTATCAGGAAAATGAACTTTCAAAAAGCAAAGTTTATCTATCAGCAAAAGCATTAATCTTTCAACAATATCTTATTAATAACTAGAATA
Source organism: Rhizophagus sp. LPA8_4_AMF (assembly GCA_021464525.1). NCBI lineage: Eukaryota > Fungi > Glomeromycota > Glomeromycetes > Glomerales > Glomeraceae > Rhizophagus > Rhizophagus sp. LPA8_4_AMF. The sequence continues at coordinate 3,037 of JADRCO010001073.1, forward strand.
AGATGCATTTCTCTATAAACTTTTAATTCCTGTATTATTTGACACCGTATTCGGATCAGGAACAAATCGCCTTTCATTTTTACCAGCCGTTAAAATTTCAACTCCCGTTTCTGTTACCAATAAAGTGTGCTCAAATTGTGCACTACGTTTTCCATCTTCAGTTACTGCTGTCCAATTATCTGGCCAATGTCTGTCATGCCATGTACCTATAATAAAAGCATGCGATGTCAACAAATCAATAATAATGTAATTATGTTTTGTTAATATTACGCACCAAGATTTATCATTGGTTCGATCGTAAAACAGTGTCCAGGTTTCATCGTTCCGACGGCTTTATTTTCTATAATAAATTAAAATTATAAAATATACATTCTATACATTTCATATATTTATAAAAAAGTTGAAACCTACTCGCATAATGAGGAACATTTGGTGCACAGTGAAATAATCTATTTTAAAAATGGGTTAGAACAACTATAATATTATAACTACAAAATAAAAATTCTGTGATGTTGTCACACCTGTGAATGCCATGACCACAATAAGTACGGACAACAGAGCAATTATTCGCCTTGGCATTTTTTTCAATAACTGCTCCGAGATCACGATACAAAAATCCTGGTTTCACACAATCGATGGCTTTATCTAAACAATCTTTTGCAGTCTTGATCAACTTCATACTTTCTTCATCGATAATTCCAACCGGATAAGTTTCATTTAAATCTCCATGAAATTCTTTATAATATAAAGACACATCCAGATTAACAATATCTCCCTCCACTAGTTCTCGTCGATCCGGAATTCCATGACAAATAACTAGTAATTATTTAATATGACGTCAGCCGTGTTACGATGAATTGTTTCACGATTTTTGCGTACCTTCATTCACTGAACTAAAGTGAAATATTATGTTAAATCAAAACAATATAAATAAATCACGTGACTTAAATTTATTATTACATGCAAACGGATTTCGGAAATTCATAGTAATTCAAAGGCGACGGATACGAGTCACGCTCGATAATGGCTTCATGAATAACTCGATCAATCTCGTCGGTTGTTACGCCAGGTTTTATTGTAGCGGCACCAATATCTAAAACTTCGCGTGCAAGCTAATAATCCAAGAAAAATTAATGTTGTAAAAGCATGACAGGAATGATTATAATAAGTGGTTAAATATTTCTAACCTTGCAAACTGTTCGCATCCCTTCAATTTCTTCTTTATTCAACACCTTTATGGATGCATTAGCCTTTGCAGTCTTTTCAGACTTTGAAATGCCTGTAATATTTATAAAGGACAAAAGTTTAAAATATTTCTCTCAATAAATAAATAACTATATGTTGAGAGAACAAAAACCTTGGGGATGATCGGCATAATCCGGTCTTTCTATATGTGGAGGAACTTGTCTTTTTGGAGATAAAGGGTATAATGCACGTAAAGTTCCGGTATATGGAAACTTAGGTATATAAGTTTTCTCAACTACATATTATTAAGTTAAAGAAAAGTCAAACCCGAAATGATGCAAGATTTCAAAAAATTTAAATCTTACCATGTACCAATTTATGTGTAGGCTGGAAAATAATTCGCGTCAATACTAATACAAGATTTAACGACAATTCACATTATGCGTACCCAATTTTCCTTGAAGCAATCCTGTGAACAAAAGAAAGACCCTGAAATATTTTGTTTTAAACATGTTGGACATTGTAATTTTGCTTCTTTTGTACAACCGGCTCCTTGACATTGTTGTACTTCACTCATTTTAAGTTGAAATAATTAGAAGAAAAATAAATAAATAATAATATATTTTTTTCCAGTTAATTAATAACAAAGGGTGGGTTTTATATTTCGCATCAGTAATCTTGGTGGCTTATTTAACCTAACGCCTAGTAAGTAACAAAAGCGCAGTTGAAGATGTTGATCCAACCAAATATATTATATCCATTTTCCATTATCCAATATTATCCACATAGTATAAAAATTAATCATTTTTATTATAATTTTATTATAAAAAGTAAATTAAAAAAAATTTGTTCAAATTACGAGAGATTGGGTATTTTGATTTCTTTTTATCATAAAATGTTATATTTCAAATAATCAAACAAATTTTATTTATGATTATTACTGCAAAATTGTATTACGCCAAAATTATTAAACTGACCAATCAAAAATCCTTATCGAATGGTATAAAATGGTCAAAAAAAACTGGCATCATTTCCTTTCCCATTAGTTATTCCTTCTTCCCTTTTGAAGCCACGAAACAAAGGTTCTCGCCATCTCTGTTTCAAGCGGAATTACTTTACTTGTATTGTTCAAATATTATTCCGCATAAAGTAGCTCGTGAACACAGTTATGACCTCTGTGTCGCCGTCTCCTGTGAGCTCTTCATTGTTTTCGACTTATTTTCGCACTTATCACTTATTCTCATTGATACAAACTTTTACTTTATTTTACTTTATATTACTTTGATAATAGAACGGTGCTAACAAGCCGTGGTTTTGTACAAACGAACGCCTACGCTGGGAGTTTTTTAGTCAAGGACAAAAGGTAGCAATTCACTCACGCGCTGACGAGATTAACAAGCCACAAGAAAAATATCAAATACTAGAAGATTTAACAACGCAAGTACAATAAATTCATTTTCACTAATAATTATTCTGATAAACATATATAAAAAATTTCACTGATATAACCTTTTTTTTACAGTGCTAGAAACAAAAAAACAACGAATATGAAACGTAGAATAACTAGAAGGCAAAAAAGGCAGAACACAAAAACCGAAGGAGACAGCGAAATTAACCCAATAAAAATGCAAATTGACAATGACGAACAATATGTCGAACAAGAAAACATTCAGCTAGAGGAAGATCATATCACGGAAAATGAATCACTTGAACCGGAACTACCTTTGCATGACTCTCCGGAACTTATTACGGACTCTCCTGACCTGGAAGAGACTAAGGAAACTCCTAGAAAAGATACGAAAAAATCGAAAGATGAAAGTAATTCCGAAGAAGAATCACAACACCCAGAAGAGAATAACGAAAAATTAGAGGCACTTAAAAGTGAAGACGATGATGATATAGACGAAGAAGGAGGTAATTCAATTACAATAAAATATTCATTGTTTTAAATATTTTACTAAAATTATAAAATATCTTACATTAAGGAATCGCTGCTCGTAAATTAACACGAAGCACAAGAAGGCTTAGGGTAATTATCGCACCTAAAAAACCTCAAACGCGAAAGTCTCAACGAAAGGCAACAAGAGGGTCAAAAGATTGGGAACCGGATCATGATTTTAAAGGTCGAGACATCGTATTTGGTATGGTTACTTAAAAACTTCGCGACGCAGCAAGTTTTGAATTTATTCTCATTTAAATTATTGCAATTTAATTAATTTCATTTCATTTCTTTTAGTTGATCCATTAGATGATAAAGCTGAATTTTGGTGGCCGGCAATGGTACCGATTAATAATTTGTATTTGGATTATAACAAACCAATAATACTTATAATTTTTTTAAAAAAAATTAGATCGTTCCCAACGACGAAATTGATGAATCGATGGATGTTGACGGTAAACTTGAAGAAAATTTACTTGCGGGAAAATTTCTTGTAAGATATTTTGAAGATATGACGTAGTATGTATTAAAATTTTTACGGGTTATTTTATGTTCTTAAAAGTAGTATTATTTCAAAGCTGACTAATTATTAATGTGAAGCTCGGTAGTCGAATATAAAGGTCTTAAACATTTTATTCCAGACGCAGAACCCTTTCTTACATTTAAAATTTCTTGTGATAAATTTTCAAATCATATTGGAGTTCGTAGAGCTTTGACATGTAAAATGAAAGGTGAACCCAATAAAGCTTTTAAGTGGGATTATTGGAAAAGACCGTTAGGGGGGAATCAAGAACCTACTCCAGTTACAACTACAATGTTATCAACTAAAAGAAGGACAAGTACGTCTAAAAGTGGATCAAAATCCAATTGTAAAGCTGTGGAAGTAGAAAAAATTAAATCGCCAACACGTCGTAATAGCTCATCAACAAAAAGCAAATCATCAATAACAAATAGTGGGAACCATAGTTCTCAAGCTTCTCAGGAAGGTGAACCATCTGCAGAAGAAAACACTATAGATATATGTATAGCAAGTCCACCATCAATAGGTCGTAGGCGAAAATCTGAGACAGAAAATATTAGTTCTCAGAATTCCCAAGATTTTCAGTCTAATACTGGTACAACAAAAGATAATATGGTGATAGAAAAAGTGGAGACTAATAAAAGTCCAAAAAGAAGACGCAGCAGTCTAACAGACAAGTCAGATGAAGAACAGAATTCTAATTCGAGAAATCGGAAAATTAAGCGTGTTTCTGCGGGCGAATTAATGGATGAAGAACCTACGGTACCTTCACCCACAACACCTAATGCGACATCTACTATGGTTGAAACATTAGTAGAAATGGCTATAGATGTAACAGAAACAATAATTGAAACATCAACGAAAAAAAACAACGAACCGTTGATAGAAATTATGGAGGAAGATAATGTTCCATCTGCAACACCGTTGACATCACCACCTTTGATTGTAGAAGAGTTAAGCGAAGCTGCTCAAACAAATATTGCCAGATTCAAATTTGACGATCCTACATTGAATTCAGAAACAAAGGAAAAAATGTATGATGATGCCGAGGAGGAACTCAGGTCTTTAATGAAAGAATGGCGTGCTCTGAATAGAAACCTTCGTAAGATGGAAAAGGAGTTAACATCTAAAAGAACAAGAAAATCGAGAAATAATGAAGAACTTGGAGACGGTGATATAGATACAGATGACGAGGGGGACGCCAATGGACATGTAGAAAATGGTGTAGAGCTGGTATATTCAAGTGAAAACGAAAATAATAATGAAGATGGCGAAGAACGTGAGGATGAAGAGGAAATCCAAGTAATTACCCGAAGTAGAAAAATGAATGAAGATTCTAGAGCGTCAAAAGGCAAGCGCACATTGAAAAAAATATAGTAGAAACATGGAAGACATTTTTTTCGGTTTTTGTAGTATTTTTCTCATATTATTGAAATTAAGAGTGTATTCTTTAGATAATGTATATTAATTGCGAACGAAAATTTAACTCAAATATAATAATATTATTGTAATTTGTGAAATATTTTACATTTCGATACGAAAAGTTTTGAATTTACAATTATAAACCATATTCCTAAAATGTAAATAATTCTTTTATGTTAGATCTTTTGGGATTACATTCCACAAAAATTAAGGTGTAGATCTGCTTTATAAACCGGAAAAAATAGGATTATGACCATCGAATCACGGAGACTAAAGGTTATTATATAATATATATTTGCTCTTTTCGGATAAAGATATACAGAAACAGTAGAATGGAGTTGCTTTTCTGATAAAGTTTACTGTCACATGTATTCCTATTGTCATTAAGCTTTATCATCTTATGCAGCAGTCTCAGGTTAGCATATTTATTTAAGACTTTGTTATTAGACCCAAATGTCTCGGAAAAATTGATTTGCCAATGTGCCAATATTTTAATATTACAACATAAGCCGTAGTGATGTATTAAATGCCGGATGCATTATACCTTCGAAGTAAGTACCTTCGAAGTAAAGTCCGGAGTTGTACTTCGGCGTTCTGGACCTATAAAATATAAAAACGAACATTTATTTTAACGTTCGTTAAAAAAAAAAATATTTCAAAGTCTTACCTTCGAAATGTGAGTCCGGAAATTGTTTTGTATAAAAAAAGCAATTTTTTATTCGGACTTAATAAAATTGGGTCAACCCGCACAGTAGAAAATAAGTACGGAATAACCTTGTTTCCTGATGCATTTATGCAAAAAAAAATAAACGAATAACTGCCAAATCAAGAACACTTAATATGCCATTGTTGAGCAAAAACGAAAAGTTTCGGTAACGTGAATTTGTACTAATCTAAAATAGTATCCTGTAATAATATAATGTTTCTCACAATTATTATCACCTCTGAATTTCGCCTTGAAATATATATTTTTAGTGTATTTTATTTTGTTTTGAAAACAAACTCGATTTTTCCTCTATTAAATATGAATATCTTGTAAGATTTTTTCAAACTTAGGAGTATAAAGGAGAACTATAAATTTTTTTTTTTATTTAATACAGTATAAAATTATCTTTCATTATAATTATTAAAAACTAGCATGTAAATTGGTAGCAAATATATCTTGTTTATGGGTTAATGATGATTTAATGAGCTCCGTAATTTTATTACTTTGGTCATAAACGGTAGAGAATTTTTTGGGATCCTGAAATGATGGCAGTGGCGTTTTAGGATTATGAATATTTATTAGGTGATATTGGCATTATTTCCGGATCATGAAGAGAATCTTGTGGTAATAGTGAAGGTATTTTGGAATTATGATAAAAATGTACTCTAAAGGATAAATAAATGTTTTTAAAATATTAAATAATAAAATTACTTTTAAAAAAACTTCTCATCTATATACTATTTGATTAAGAAAGTGGTAGATTCAACAGTATTTTTTAACTTTACTGTAAAATTTTATAGGAATTGATATATTATTTCAAGAACAGTTATCAGTTATCCCCAATGAAAAATCCCACAAGTTTTTCTTTCTTACTGCAAGAGGCAGGTATTCCAAGAAGTCCATAAATTATTTCAAATTTACTCATTAGATTGCCCTTGCTTATAACTCTTAATAGTTTGTAATATTTTAACTTTTGTTATAAAATATATTTTGATATATTTTGATTTTTAGGGTCAATATCCTTTTTAATTTTGAACATTTATTTTGATTTCGAATTATATTAATACGATTAGATGTCTAAAAATTTAAATGAATGACGTGCATCAATTTCTAAAATTTCCCGCCAGATTTTTCATTCAAAATTAAATGGCAAACATGAAGTTTGAAGGCGTGTAAGGTGTGGGAATTCTGTAGTTAAAATATCTTTCCCATTCTTGCCATTATTTAATTCATTATTATTAAGAGTTATTTCTACCAACCGAAATCATTCAAGAGCAAGCAACCTCGATGGTTAGAAAAATGCGAGTGCTTAGACCAAGAAATAGATGATTTTCTCAAATATTTATTCCCTAAAGATGGGATAAATACACTCGAGCATCGGTTGTATAATTTTTTTTAATGTTCACATTGCTTATAATGTGTAATGTTCTTTCAAATTATTAAAATTTATGGCGATTATTTTTGTTTTTAAGTATTTAACCACAATTCACTTATCTCTAATTCAAATGTTCAAATGTTGGAAAGCCCAAAAATTTTTGTTCAGTCATGGACTTAAAATTAATGTTAAGTGAATGTAGTTTTAAAAAGGAACCTGCATTCGGATATCAACAGTACATACTTTACATTCTTACATTTACTAAAATTAAATTGTTAATTTCTTTTTCCAATATTTTTCCTTTGTGCCTAGAACCCATAACTTTCTTTCGATTAAAAATTGATCCATATCTCTAGTCAAAACTGGCGTAATACGAGTAAAAAAATTCATGTAGTTAAGCGTTAGTATTCTTGGAAATTTATGCAATGGTAATATGATATAATACTATTTGGGCAAAAGGCCTTCAGAATCATTCGGTAACCATATTGTATTCACCAAATTATCTACGAGAATTTGAGCCATGGAAGGAATAGAGATGTAAAGTGATATTAAATGGTTTAATGAAAAATAGTATGAATTATAAAATAGTTTGACGCATGTTATATATCATTCTTATACCTGTACGACATATTTTCTTATACCGCTTTGCGGAAATAGTAATCATGTGACTTTTATTAAGGAAAAATAGCGTGAGATTTAGGCTAGAATCAGTGAAAGAAACAATAAAAGAAACAATAAAAAGAAAATTAAGGCCTCGGTCGAGGTGCTTAACAAATAAGGTTGCAGTTGAGCATCTGCAATAAATCAATTTATTTGTCTTTATACTTGTAATTACCAAATTGCTTTTAGTCAAATTATCCTATTATTATCCAAACATAAATTATATCCCGATTTCCATCTATTTAATTATTTATTTATAATACCTTGTAGGAACAAACGGCATTTTAACAACTTGAACCTTTTGCATGCGATTTCTAACTTTAACCTGAAGTTCAGTTGAGAGTTTGTGATATCCTGATTTAACATAGCCCATCGCAATATTTTTTTGCAATGAAGGAGATGGTCCCCCACTTGTTACTTTGCCTAATAAGACAAAAGACAAAAATAAATAAATACTATGATAGAAGGATATAAATAAAACATATGTCTTACCAATTAACTCGTCTTTGTTATTGTAAATTTCAGCATTTTCTGATCAAACAATCTATATTAATATTGTCTACAAATACCAAAAGAAGTTGTAAAAAATACCTCTTGCCGGTGCACCTTCAACAATAAGACCAATTCGTCGACGCATTACTCCTCCTTTTATTTGAGGTATTACGTGTTCAGCTCCTAAAAAATCACTATCTTTTCTTCTTCGTTTGCCTATTAAATAAATAAAATACAAACATCAAACGTTAAAAGTGTAAACTTTGACAATAACTTAATAAACAAATTGAAATACCAATTGTCCACGTTAAACCGGCTTCTACCGGTGTCGTTGTTTCATCAAGATCATGACCATACAAACATAATCCAGCTTCTAATCGCAAACTATCGCGAGCACCTAACCCAGCTAGTTGTACACTGGGATATTTTAAAAGAAGATTTGCTAAATGTACAGAAGCTGGTGACGGAACGCCAATCTTGTAATAATATTGAAAGATTATAATTTCATTAAATAAGTTGATATAAGTAAAAATAAAATAATGTTTACCTCAAACCCATCTTCCCCAGTATATCCTGAACGCGTCACATGACAATCAAAACCTTTTATGTTCAAATGGCGTGCCGTCATAAACATAAAATCACTCAAGTCTTTATCGCATAATTCTTGAAGAACTGTTGCAGCTTTGGGACCTATTGAAAAATACAGATTTACGTTCTTTTATAATAATTATACTTTCGAAATTGATTAATACCTTGCAAAGCCAACAAAGCATGATCATCAATAATTTTTAAATTAACATCGCCACCTCGTTGCTGAAATTTGCTTATTTCTTTACGAATATGAGCAGTATCTTTATCAGCACAAGCGGCATTAGAGACTATATGAATGTGATCATTATGTTTACATATAACAGTATCATCAATAATGCCTCCATTTTCGTTAGTGAAAACTGATAAAATAGAATTATCAAGTGGTAATTCTTCTAGATCAGCTACGACTAACTTTTCAAGAAAAGACACTCGATCTCTTCCAGAAAGTCTAAGATATATAGATTGAAAATTAGCAGCCGCTATGGATTAGACAGTCATCATAAAAGGGACGATGATCTTGTCGATTTACCTCATCTGGAGCATATGTGATACATCGAATAATGAAGCGTTCTCCCGAGTGTGCAGATGCGACGCCAACACTCCTAAGCTTGAATATTGAACTGGCATAGACCAACCAGCAAAAGGAACCTAAAATATATATATATCTCTCAATAATGATACCTTCTCTTTGAATAATTTTAGAAAATATGCAATTTAATGACTCACCATTTTCCCACCATTTTCAACGTGAAAGTCGTACAAAGCTGTCTTTTTCAGAGGCTATGTAAAATTAAATCGAAAGTTAAACATGAACGTTGTTAATAAAAAAATTCTAGAGGATAGAATTTAATAGAAATTACCAATTTATGTTCGAAAAACGGGCTAATTTATATGGTGTTATTTAAAACTGACATTGTTGTTACCTCTTCAGTGGAAACTGCATAATTTCGCTTATGCGTGGTTGAAAATAAACCTAAAACTCTGTTGGAATATAGCCTAACGCTTAATGCGCTATATTTAAATTTTGAGAAGGCACAGCTCATAATAATAAACTAGCTTTCAAAACGAAGGAATTTCACTATATAAAAATAGACAATCGGCTTTATATTATATATCACGCCAATCATGGACGTGATATACGATTATACCCATTCGGTTTTTCCAAATATGTACAATCTTTTTAATCCATTGGATTCCTTGCTTTTGGGTCATTAGCGTGTGGCGGCGAATGTTTTTTAAACCGGACTTATCAACTTTAACCCAAAATTTTAACGGAACAATTTAAAATTATTTCACTATGGAAATGGAACGTAGAAAAGAAGAGTTAGAAAAGAAAAGGCAAAAACTTGCCGAACTTCGTCGTGCAAGAGAAGAGAGGAAACAAGTGTTTAGCACTGCGACTCAGAAGCAAGAAGAAAAACCTGTGGTTAGCAACATAAATTTCGTGTTTTTACAACCGATTTTAGCATTCAGCTGTGGTTTACCTTTTTTGTTTATATAGGAAAGGAGTCGCAAGGAACAGATCGATGATCTTGTCAAATCCCTGTTAAAGGACAAAGCTACTGGAGATCATCCTGGAACACCAACATCATCAAAATCTGACGACGTAGAGCCCGGAATAACTTCACATCATGCACGTCTCAGTTCTATTTCCACAGGTTATTCTCCCGGAACTTCTGTTCCTCAAAGGTAAAGTTTATAAACTGTCCGTCAATATTTGAATGCTTGTAAATAATAGTTTTAATTTTTGAATAATGCAGTCCGAGTATATTGGCACCTTCCCGTTATATTCCAGATTTCTCTTCTTTCGAAGCAGTAATATTAGATATTGCTCCAAAGGTAGTTAGTAATTCAATTCTATTATTTGTCATAAGAAACTACTGATTTTCTTATAATTATCACTATCCATTAGGAACTCATTCTTTACAGTAAAGAAGTTCAAACCATTGAAAAATCCTTTGGACCACCACCACCTAACGAAGACGAAATTCGAACTAAAATTTTAAAGGAACAAGAGGAAAAAGAAAAGGCACGTCAAGCTGCTTTGGAAGAAGAAAGATCGAGATTGGAAGAGGAAAAGAAGAAAATGCAACAACTTAAAGATATTTCAGAAGATGCTAGAAAAAAGATTATTAGTTCAAATGAATTTGTTGAATTTATTGATCATTCAACTAAAATTGTTGAGAGGGCGCTTAATGAAAATTATGACTATATGAAAGATTATTCAATTATTAAGGATAATGAGAAGTAATATTTTTTTTTTTTACTAAAAGTGTTATTTTACTTATTTATTCATCTTCACATTATCCTATATAAAAGCGATGACCAGTCAGGCTCCAGAGTTAAATATGTAAACTCATTCTTTGACGACCGATGGACCAAAAATCGTTCAGTCACTGATGTAAATTGGTCGCGCAAAGTAAATATATGCCTAAATATTTTTTGATTTATTGTTTTTCGGTGATTTAAAATATTAGGATATTAATGAAATTTATTGGTTTAGAATCCTGAAATTTGTGTTGCTTCATATAATAAAAACCCTATGGCAATGAATGAACCAGACGGTGTCGCTATAGTATGGAGTTTGAAATTATTGGGACGACCCGAATATGTTTTCCATTCGCAGGTACTTCTTCTTTCACCATAGTAAAATTTTAAAATAATATAATACATAATCTAACCCTCTCATCAATGCCCATTACCTGTCGTAGTCGGATGTTCTTACTACAATGTTTTCTGAGTTTCACCCAACTCTTGTAATAGGAGGAACATATTCAGGTCAAATAGTGCTTTGGGACATGAGATCAAAATCTTTACCTGTTCTCAAAACACCTCTTTCAGCTTCTGGGCATACTCATCCTGTATACTCAATGCAAATGGTGGGGACACAAAATGCTCATAATCTCATCACTGCAAGTACGGATGGATTAATATGTTCTTGGCAATTGGATATGTTAGCTCAACCACAGGTAATGATTTATTTTCGTGATTTAAACAGTGATTTAATGGATTGTTTTATTTATATTTATTTTATTTTATTTCTTTTTCTTTTTTTTTTCTTCTTAGGAAACCCTAGAACTAGTTCATGCCGAACATAGCAAGACAGACGAAGTTTCGGTTACAGCTCTTGGTTTTCCAGATGATGAAACTGCAGCTTTCTGGGTTGGTACGGAAGAGGGTATTGTCTATCAAGCCAATAGATATGGCCGTGCTGGCGGGTAAAGAAATTAATTAATTTCTATGATGCAATAAGAACATAACATCAGATGCTAAGGCCTTCTTTTTTATTAACAACAGCAAAGCCGGTATTAATCCATATGATGTATATAAAGGACATTGGGGACCTATTACAGGTCTTCATTTTCATCCTATAGCTGGTCAACTTAACTTTTCAGATTTATACTTGACTTCTTCTGTGGACTGGACATGTAAACTGTGGAGAGCTAAAGTAAGATAAAAAAGAAAACAATAATTTATCTTATACGAGATAGTAATTAGTACTAATTCAAATTTTTTTCATTAAATTAGTCTATTTCAAAACCATCGACATCACCACAGACAATTGCTCCATTATATTCATTTGAAGGCGCTGATGATTATGTTTATGATGTTAAATGGTCCCCCAAACATCCAGCGGTGTTTGCTTCTGTAGATGGTACAGGAAAATTCTCTTTGTGGAATTTGAATGTTGACACAGAGGTAAGAACCGAGTTTTTTAAAGTTTATTGGAGTTTAATTAAGTTCTCACATTATATTTAATAGGTGCCAATTGTGAGTACTCAAGTTGGAAGTCAAGCTAAAGCTTTGAATAAAATTAATTGGGACAAGGACGGACGAAGGACAGCAATCGGTTCTTCGGATGGTCGAGTCCACATTTATGATATTGGAGAGGTAATTTTTAATTATACAATTATTTATTTAGAATCGTCCCATTTTATTGAAAAAAAATTTTTTTTTTTTGATAGTTGGCACAACCACGTGATGATGAATGGGAAATCATGCAGAAAACGATTTCTGAAATGACTACGGAGAATCATAATGGAAGATACAAGTAATAAATATGTAAATCAGTAATAAAAATAATTTTAATTTTATTATAAACTTTTTAATAACAATATAACAATTTGATCATAATTAATTAAATCATAATATTTATGATTAGAAGTATATAGTATTTTTACATATTATATTTTATTTTTCCTCAAAGAATTATACTTTTTGGAATATTTTATATTATAATCTTTATTTTAGGTACTTTCAAAAAAGTTTAGTTGTAATATTATAAATATCAATTTTAATAAATTTACTTAAATCATTTCAGTATCTGAAATTTTTATATATATCTATTTTGAATATCTGATATCAAATACCCTTTTTTTGCTATAGAAGTAGAATGCAACTTTTGGTAGTTAGCTGTATTCATATTCATAGAGGTATCCATTCTTTTGAAATATATTTCAAGTAATTCCTAAGATATTCTTTTACTAGTAAGGGCAGTGACAGATATTACCTAATATTCATTTATTTTTTTTCTGCAGTACATGATATAATTTATTAGAGTTAATGTTATAATTTACAAATTGTGTAATTACAAGCTATCTAATATAATTAATTATACCACCACCTGTCATCTATAAAGACCCCTTATGTGTACTGTTGGTGGATGTTATCTCTACACAAGTAAGAATGCATGACAGCACTCTATTTTAGAGGAATCTCCCTGTAGTCAAAGAGACATGGTATCCAAGGACCTGCTATACTACAAATTATACTTTAAACCCCTTTGACCCCATACTGGAACTGAACCTTTAATGATAAGAGAAGAAATCACATCTTTACAACGGTGGAGACCAATGCATTTCCTGTTATATGCATCCAAATGATATAAGGTACAGTGATTTGGATCAACTTGAGGCTAAAACCTTTTAAAATCTCTTTTCTTTGATGGTGTGATACCATTAACAAGTTCATACATAATAAGTGCTTCACATCGAGAAACCCAAATGAGCTTTTGGAAATAAATAAAGAAAAGTTTAATAACTTTTTGAACTACAAATTTACCAACAGATCTACTAGAAGAGATTGCATAAAGCTTGTTAGCAATTGTGGAAGAGATTAATCCTCTAGTAAGTTCTACATAATTGTGTTCTTTCAGAAGTGAAAATGCTGGGTCAAGGTATTCAAAAATTGATTGCTTAAGTAGTTGGAAATTTGGTGACTTGTTGGTACGTTTAGTAATGCTTTTCTTAATTTTCTCTGTAATAATATCTTCTAGGTTAGCCCAAGTTTGTTAAAGAACTGTACAGGTTATAAGATGTGAAATCGATTCAATATCATCCAAGTTACATAGAGGACATGTGATATCATCATATACTAGAGTTGAACGTTTGCATAAATTCATGATGGTGGTAAGTAAATTGTTAATACATCTTATTGAAAATTGTAAATTATTATTAATCGTGAAAGATGTACAACATGTATTTGAAATGCTATGCATATAATCCCATAACGCATTCCATTTAAAAGAATTATGTTGAAGATTATTATAATTAAAGGTGTCATTCCAGTATGAATTACATGATCAACTAGACAAAATTAAGTATCTAAAAACTAAATTGTTAAATTCTCTAATATTTCTATATATAACTATATTGTTCTAACACAGATAAAATAAAATACTATGCAAAGAATAAAATTTATCTAAATTAATACATCTATCTACATTAACTAAACTAATTTCCTGAGCATGTTTGGCTATAAAATCTGTGGCATCATTCCAAATATTATCAGAATGACCTTTAACTTTAATCATTTCAAATGCTAGATTCTTATCTATAATAAGCTCCTTAATTGCATAAATAATACAATAGTTATTTTGCCTAAGAATATAATTAATCCTATTCGAAAAATTAAGAGCTCACATGATTCCATCAATGGCTGCTTAGCTGTCTGTATAGATGCGTAACTTACTATGTTCCAGGATAGTTAAAATAGCCATTAATATTGCCAAAAGCTCCAGTCTTGTTGATGACAGAAAATTCACTATACTACACTCAAAACTGAGTTCCAAGCCCTTGAGAATCCACCCTGCGCCCATTATATTGTGGTCACATATGTCAGAATCAAACATATTGTAGGACCCATCTGTGTATATTTGAAAGACTTTATTAGAATTTTGTGACATCGAGTTGAGGCAAAATATGAAATCTTTAACGAAGGTATGATTGGATATCCATTTTCTAATTAAAGATATGTCCAGTGCGTTTGCCGTAATAGATGGTATAAGAGGTTCCTCAATATAGATTGGATTAACCTCAGAATTAGTTATCAAATGAGTGAGTGGAAGAGGAGTGCAGAGTTTCATCCTTTTAGATGTGAAAGGATTGTTAGTAATATGAGAAATACAAATCACTTTTGCTGAGCGGACGCGTGAACTTATGATGCATTGCGATGAGTTTATTGTGATAGAATGAGTATTATGTGGGATCGAAAGTAGACAGCTATTACATTGTTTGAGCATATTTGAATTTTGATCAATTTGTATCCAATGTTGAATCGAACAAACTATATTCATGGATTTGGAAATGATTTTGCCTAGCAATGCGTTTTCATTATGTTTCGCTACAATCTATTCTTTTTTCTGTTGATCTGTGCTAGGTGAAATTAATTTAACATTAAAAAAAACGTCTGTAAGGAAGCGATAGAATTTAAACCATTGTGATAAAAGATTGTACAAGTTGCCAGAAGTTAAAATTTTTTGAAGTCTTTGGTAAAAGAGTGGCACTCTTCCTCTTGTGTTGAGACCAAGTAAATGCTTAAGTTGAAACCAGGTAAGTAACTTTGTACCATCATTAGTTAAAAGTTGATTAATATTAATCAACGATAATAGCACATTCTTCCTATGTCGAAATGAGTTGATGAATTTGTTATTATTAGGAGCTATATTATCTTCAATAACAAAATTTTTCAGAATATGGTGAATAGAAGGACCATTAACTTTAATATCCCAAGTATCGTGAAAATTTGAAGTTTGGAATGAATAACACTGATCTTTGAGAATTTTTAAAAGATTAAAGGTAAGGTTCTTCTTAATATCGATGCCTAAAATTAAAAACAGATATACCGTAAGAATGCATTTATTTAATCTCAATTGTAGTTGTGAATATCTGAATCTTAAACACATAGTTATACCACTCCATTTTGAGTCGTTGATTCTAATCATAAAGTCTGTAGATTGTGTTACCAATACACTATTATAGAGAGAAAACACCCACTAGACCACAATGCGGGACTATATTATTATTGACAGTTGACGCAATTCCCATTTTGGTTTTAATTAATCTTAAGAACAGATTATGTATCATTCTACACACCGATTCCTTGAGAAAAGTTGTTTTGACTAGATAAGAGAACTTTGGGATAAGCACCACATTGCATATGTAAACTAATTGAGCTGTGGTGGTTCTTTTGAACTGTAGAATTGATACCATGTCATGGACTTCTTGTTTTAATAAATCAATAATATGTTTAGAAGATTTGTGACTTCTAACATAAACTCACAAGTATTTAGAGGCAATCGAAGGGTTGTTGGCCTTCACTAGCGTTTTTTCTGTGCCCAAAGTTATTGATAGAACTTCATTCGTGCTATTATCCAGATTGATTACAATTAGTTCCTATTTATTGCCATTGATGTGAATATCATTTAGATCATAAAATTCTGATGATAATTGTGTGATTTGCTCCATTTGAAATTTGTTACTTGAGATCCAAGCAGTATCATCTGCATATGCTATGCAAGCAATTCTTAGCTCTAATTTGTCAATTTGCGGAGGTATATCAGTAGGCCAGTCTATACTTATCATATATCCAAGGTCAGTATGATGTTGTATTCATGTAAGAAGAGAATCATAGAAAATTCTCCAAATAAGAGGTGATATCATCTCTTCCTGATCTATACCATCCCCAGCTGTAAATATATCTGAGAGGCCATATGCGGTGATGACACGCATCTTATAATTGTTGAACAAATTGATAATAAAATTAATAACCAATGGTGGGAGCATATTCATTTATTATAAGTTTATAATATATATATATATATATATATAATATTCCCTTTCCCCTAGGCTTATAATAAATCTTATATTACATTATATAGATTAAGATCTTTTTTACTAAGATATTACCTAATATCTGTCACTACCCTAATCTTAAACTTTATTAAATATGTAAAATATCTGTTATTATCTATACATTAAAAATGGCCTGAATTAATATAAGATATTTTCTATAGCTTTTTACTTTCAAATTTAATGCAAGTTTATCTAAACTAAATTCTATAAACTGTAAATTATTAATAAATTTAAGTAAATTAAACTTAAAAGATATATATATTTAACTTTATTTTTGCATTCTATAATTTTTATTATTCATTTATTCCTACTTCTTTTTATTATCATATAATAATCATATAATTAATATAGTTAAATAAATTGTAAAAATTACTGGAATATATATTTTTTCAACTTTTATTTAAAGTTTTAGATTTTAGATTACAATCTTTATATATTAAACTTTTTTTATATATCTAGTATTATTTAATTTACTTTTTCTTTAAATTAATAAATATAGTAATTTTATATAATATTGTTTTTTATAAAGTATATAATTTTATTATAGAAGATTTTTATATAAAAATATAATAAAATATAGATTTTCTTAGTTTTTTTAATTGAAAATATTAATACTTTAAATTTTATAATAGAATAAAAAAAATTTGCATATAATACTTCTAATTTTTAAATTAAAAAATGCTTTTTCAGATTTAATATTTGAGACCTTCAGTTTGCAATAGAAAAGGAGGAAACTGCCAAAAAAAATTAAAATTATATTTATATGCTAAATATGTTCTATTAATTATAAAAAGTTCAGATTTAATATAACTTAAAAAATTTTTTTCTAATAGTTTTCTCTCTTTCTATTGCAAAGATCTCATTTATTTACTTATAAATTATATTTAATTTTATAACATACTAGATAAATGGAAACTGTTAAAAGTCTATCATATAATTAAATCATGACGCAGTGGTTTGTTTAAAAATAAATAATGTGTTATAAAAATGTATTACAAATAAATGTGTTATAAACAAAAAGAAAAATAAACAGGGTAGTATAATTTAAAAAAGGAAATTATAGGGACGTAAATGGAAGGAAGAAGGAAAAAAATATGGGTTAAACTGGTACTATAAATTTTACTAGTTCACTACAGTAAATATTCCTTCGCTAAAGCTCCAGACAATTATTTTAAGATCTTAAAAAACTTTTTACATTTTTAGAATAAACATGGTATACCATATAGTATCTTTATTTTTATTTATAAATGAAATAAATCAACATATATACAAAATTTAAATAAAATTAAAACAACATAAACTAAAAATAAAACTAAATGGTCTTCTGATAAGATATTACAAGAAACTAAAAATTAAAAAATAAACTATAATTTACTAATATTTCTTCTAAAATTAAAGAAAATAATAGACATAACCATTAACTAATTAATAAGTATAAATCTCACTATTACAATCAGATAAATATCTTGCAAAAGTTATTAGTAAGTAGTACTGTTAAATACTCTATAAAATTCTTAAAGTAGTCAATTAAGTAAAATTTTCAGTAATTAAAGATTGTATCCAATTAATATAAGTAGATACTGAATTAGTGCAGAGTAAAGATTATGAAGAAGAAAATAAAATATAATAATCATAAGATTATCCAAAAGTTAAAGAAGAAAAACATTTTATAAATAGACAGATGCTAATTAATTTTTCTAAATGGCTTTGTTATAATATTATGATTTTTAAATTTACTTTTACAATTTAGAAGTAAAGTGAATATAGTCAACTCCCTCTATAGACACTCTCATTAGTTACATTCTACTATATATAATTACACCAGTTTGGTATTCAAAATATTTTATTATTAAAATATATCCTATATAGTCATAATCTATTTATAGTCACTATCACACCTATTCTCAAAATTCTATAATTATAAAGTACTGTTTATAGTTACAGTTACATGAAGAATATATTAAATTACTTGGATCCAATGATCACAGAAAGATGTAATACAGTTTATTAAAATTGTTGCATAAAGATAAATCAAATGGTAGTAGTTTCATCCTTTTATGATCACGGATGATGAGTTATTAAACAAAATATCAAAAATAGACATTATAATATTCTTAATTTACGTTCACTATGCTATTTGACATTTTTCTGAATTACTTTGTATCCAGTAATTTATAAAAGGACAATTAATAACTTGTTGGAATTGTCTAATTAAGATGAATAAAATGGTAGTAAGATTATCTTTCTAAGTATTATAGATCACAAGTTATAAAAATAAATGTTAAAATATAATTTTGATATATGACTCATAATGTTTCACTCCTATAAAGCTGATTTTACCACCATTTGATTCATCTTAATTAGGCAATTCTAACAAGTTATTAACCGTTCTTTTATAATCACTAGATATCAAGTAATTTAGCAAAATGGCAAATGGCACAGTAAATATAAATTAAGATTATCATAATGCTGATTTTTGACATTTTGTTTAATAACTCATCATTCAGTAATTGTAGAAGAATGAATTCAACTCGTCTTTACATGATGATTTTAATGAGCTGTATTACATTTTTCTGTGATCATTGATTACTAATTTAATAATATATACAGTGGCTCGCAAAAGTAACACATTAAACTAATTCCTTATAAAAAAATTTTATACTTAAAATATATTTAAAATACACTTAAATTTCTTTAAAATATACTTAATTTTCTTATTTTATACTTAAAATATACTGAAAATTGAATTTTCG
>JADRCO010001074.1:0-22805 GCA_021464525.1 Rhizophagus sp. LPA8_4_AMF
TAATATGTATTAAAGAATTAAGATTTTATAATAAAATTTACATAGGTTTATTATTAAATGGT
Source organism: Rhizophagus sp. LPA8_4_AMF (assembly GCA_021464525.1). Taxonomy (NCBI): domain Eukaryota; kingdom Fungi; phylum Glomeromycota; class Glomeromycetes; order Glomerales; family Glomeraceae; genus Rhizophagus; species Rhizophagus sp. LPA8_4_AMF. The sequence continues at coordinate 63 of JADRCO010001074.1, forward strand.
GATATATCATATATGTATATATAGATTTATTTTTAAAATATAGTTTTTGTAATAAATAAATATAAACATCAAGAAGTAGTAAATTTTGGTAAATCGGTATTAGTAATTAGTAATTACTGGCCAGTTTTTGGTTATACATTTTACTGATAATAAATTTCTGATTACTGATATTGAAAATTTGGTTCAATTTCAGTATGACTCAAACTGAAACTGAATCGTGCTGATCAGAACCTTAATTATATCATTTATTGCTAAATATTATTTATTTCTAGTAATAAATGGCCTGATATAATATATTAGATATAAAAACATTTAAAATTATATTTAATAATATAATTTAATATAATATAAATTAATGAATTATTATTAAATTAAGATAATAATATAAATTTAAAAATTATTGATTAAATATATTTTAGTTGACTCTTTAAATTTACTTATCGCTGTTTTCAAATTAGTGGGACTCCCTGCATATTACCTCCTAAGAAAATCGATTTTCAAAAATTTGCGAAAACCCAGAATATTCCTGAATCACTATATAGGAAAGGATCAATTATTAGCGACTTCTAGAGGAAATCTCAGGAAATTTTCAGTTATAAAGATAGTTAGCTTATAAAAAAGTGTTAATATTACACAAAGTTTTATCCCTCACTTATAAGCAAACTACTTGAATAATTGAGAATTTCCTGAGATTTCCTCCAGAAATCACTAGCAATCAGACCTTTCCTATAAAGTTATTCAGGAAAATTCTGGGTTTTCCACATTTACGAAAACCGATTTTCTTAGGGAGTGATATACAAGGGTCCCACTAATTTGAAAATAGCGATAATAAAGAAAGTGAATTCGAATACTATTTTTAACTTTACTTATGATTTATGAATGAATAAATTTTACTGATTATATTCAAATGAAAGTAAAAAAGTCAAATAAATTAAAAATGGTATTTAAAACCTCACTTTATGCTTTAAATAAACTTGCAAAGTAGGGTAAATATATATTATATATAATTTAAAAGATATATTTGAAAAAAATGATTTTTCAGAAAGTTATATAATCAAACACAGCTTTAGAAATCCCCTAAGTATAAGCAAAATAATTGGGTTTATAATCTTAACTCATTAAATTAAAAGCATACAATTTTATTAACTAATCATATAGGATTTCTTGCTATAGAATTTGGGATTACCAATTATATTTTATCTTGAAATATTTTTTAAGGCAACAAATATTAAAAAGTTAAAAAGTTATAATGTAAACCATCCAGCTAAACTAAGTATTGTCATTTTTTCACTTCCATGTAATTTTGGCAAGCATTACGGCATTAAAAATGTGGGTGTGATATAGGTGACAAATTATTTGAAGTCATGTGGATGGAAATTAAGTCATGTGAACATAATTCATCACACGATACTTTATAATTACAGATTTATAAACCAAGTAATTATGAAGTTATAATGACTACTGAAGAAATCGAAACTTACAAGCCAGTTAATGCTTCGATTGCCGAAACTTTCGAGGAGTTAACCTTACGACATAAAAAAGAACTAAAGGAACTTACTGCTAAAATCACTGCGCTAAAAAAAACAGCAACAAAAGGCGACAAAAAACGTAAAAAAGAGGTTCAAAACGACATAGCAAAATTGGAAACAGAATTTCGTAAGAGGCAAGAAGAAGAAGTAAGTCATTTACAACAACAATCTCCAAGTAAAAATGAATCTTCTGGGAATACTTTAAAGGAAGAAATTAAGGTATATATTTTTTAAAAAAAATCAGTGTCGAGAACACAATAACTATTAGTATTTTTATGATTGTTTACAACTCAAATTGATGCGTTCCTTTTATGTTTGTCATATACAGAATAACAAGAATGAGGATAGTAGTGATGAAAATGTAGACATTGCTGATAAACTATTAGCTAGGATGGAAGCAAAACGCGCTGAAGAAGAAGAAAAGGCTGCTTTGAAAGCTTCAAAGACCACAAATATAGAAGTTCCAAAAAGCAAAAAACCAAATCGACATAAAATTAGACAGGTGACTTATGTTATATAATTGTATAGTCGGTAGATTTTGTTTCCAGAAGCTGAGATTTTTTTTTTTCTAAGGAACGCAAAGCAGCTAAAATGGCCGAATCGCAACTTGAAGCCGAAAATGAAGCTAATAATCAGGTCAATATGAAAGAAATTGAAGACAAAAAAATTACCGAAAAGATTATTACAATGGCATTATCTATTAAGGAGGTAATATCTTATTTGAAGATTTATTTTTTATTGAATGAAAAACTGATAACTTTATTTCTCGATTTTAGATTGCACCTGACGGACATTGGTATGTTTCTGAATCTTTTATATTTAATTAAATTTTTTAATCTTATACTTATCAAAATTTGATGCAGCCTCTATAATGCCATATCGGATCAATTGCAAATTAGACATAATATTGCGGTGTGTAGAAAGAAAATTTTACCATTTATGTATGTAAAAATATATTTAATCACAATTTCTAATTTTAATTAAGGTAGACTGATTATAAGGAGCTAAGGCGTAAAGCTGCAGCATATATGCGCGAACATTCTGATGAATTTATTCCGTTTTTACCGACTACTCAAGACGGAGAATTGTGTAGTGCAGGTCCGTTAACAAGCTATATTTGTTTTTCTTAATTACGATTTTCGTAACTTACTGTTCATTATGTTTTTTCTCTTTAATAGAACAATTTAGCAAATATTGTGATGATCTGGAGAATACGGCAGTATGGGGTGGAGAGTTAGAAGTAGGTAGTTTTTTCCATCATGGATTTTATTAAACTTCTATTAAATACCTAGTTTTCAACATAGATTCTTGCAATTTCGAAGTCTTTGAAATTACCGGTTCATGTAGTCCAAATGAATTCGCCATTGTTAAAGATTTCTGATGACATATTTCCAAATACAAAACCAATAATAATTTCGTATCCTTATTTATTTTCTCATTTTTATCAAATTCTTGAATATTTGTTTGGATTGGTATCCTTGATTTTGATCTCTTTTTAGATTCCATCAATATATGTATGGATTAGGCTCTCATTATAATTCACTTCGAAATAATAATCCTGAAGATTAAAGAACTAAATTTAAATTAATGATTATGATCATTCTAGTATATTGTGTTTAAATAAACCTTAAGCATTGTTGAAATCAATTAAATTAATAAAGATACAATTAGACAAATTGCATAAATAGAAGAGGATCGTATTTGTCCGCCATGAATAATAGTTATCCACGTGATCGGATTTAACTGGTATTTCTTTATCAAGTTTAGAAGTAACACTGATCTGTAATCCTTTGTAATGACTATAATGAGATTTGATATAACTTGTTAGCCTCATGGAGAAATTGATTTTGGACTTGACCTTATAACACTGATTTAATGTCTTCCAGTGAGACTAACAATATTAAAGTCCCGCCACCGAAGCCATTTCGACGGAGACTATCTTTTCGAACAAAGCCATCCTCTGAATCACCTGCAAACTCAACTAACACATTAGGAAATGGCCTTAACTCTGTTCGAGGAAGCATCCGCCGCCTTAGGCGTGTTTCTACTACTGCAAATGGTGCCTCAAATACGAATCAAATTGTTAACAATGATCCAAATTCAACACAAGAACAAGCGTCAACCTCTTCTTCCACAAATTTGCAGTCCCCAACATTTCCAAGTTTCCAACGTTTCCGTGAGCAAACTTCTCGATTAAAAGATATAAACTTCACGCAGAAAATAGCAGAATTTACCGCTACTGTTCAAGAAATGGGTAACGAAACTGTAGAATTAGGATGTTTAGCTAAGGAAGCAGTTGTTGAGCGCTTGAAAAAAAAGAAAGAGGGTCTGTTAAATTAATAATTTATTCAGCATTTATCATATAATTATTTTCATTAAATAACCTTTTTTGATTTCATTTAGAACCTTCTTCTAACGGGTTATCTAATTCAAATTCCAAAAATGTTGCTGGCATAAATATTTTTGGAGCGCCTCTTATCACAGCTGTTAGACTAACACGCATAGAAAAAGATACCGAAAATGATCCATCTAGGTACTGGTTACCGGCAGTAATGGTGAGATGTATCGAATTTTTAGATATTTATGGTAAGCAAATATAATTCCATGGAAGTATGTGGTATATTTGAATAATTTAAATATTAAAATTCTGTTATATTTCATTTTTTAGGTTTGGAGGAAATTGGTTTATATCGGTATGCTTTAAATTTTCTATTTCTGAATCATGTGTAATTACATTTATTAATTTATAATGTTAATAGAATACCAGGAAGTACGTTAACAGTTGCACGGATGAAAAATATCTTCGATTCTGGTATGCAATTTAATTATTTATTAATTTACGTTGTAATTGTAATTGTAAATAATATCATCTATTTTGTTTGTAATTAGGCGCGGATTTGAATTTTTTACAAAGTTCGGCCAAAGATCCACATGTGGTAGCAACACTTTTAAAGATGTATATAAGAGAGTGTATGTAGTTAAATAATTTTCTAATAATGATATTATAAGTAATATTCTAAATTAATATCTTCTAATTTGTAGTACCTGAACCTATATTAACGGATGCCTTATTACCAGAATTCAATACATGTGTAGCAAACCATACAAATTCAGCTGTAGTCGTACCACCTACAACAACTTCAACTCCTACTATATCAGCACCAACAGTAGTTCCAGAAAAGTTACCAAAGGCTCTTTCTAGTATTGTTTCACGTTTACCTCCTCAAAATTTTTATCTTTTGCGAGCTCTTTGTTCGCATCTTTCTCTTGTAAATAAAAAAAATGAAATAAACAAAATGAATATTAGTAACCTTGGAGTAGTTTTTTGTCCTAGTTTAGGAATAGGTTCAATCTTATTTAAAACTTTGGTAGAACATATTGACGTAGTATTTGAGATTGGATGTAAAACCGAAGATGAAATGCTTGAAGAAGAAAAAAAGGAGCAAGAAGCTAAAGAAAGGCTAGCACCAGAAGTATATCACAAGACAAATATATCAGACGAATTTTCAAAAAGTTTTGACGATTTATTAAGCCTTGATGCAGAACGTGTTAATAATCGTTCTTCAAATCATTCATATCCTTCATCATCATCATCATCTATTATTGGTTTATATGTAAATAAGGACACTGAAAATCAAAACGATTCTGTAAAAAATCACACGACAAACAATTCTACAATTGCAACTATTTCACCGACTCTTTCATCATCATCATCTATAACATCACCTCCAACACCACCATTAACTAATTATAATAGTAAAGATACGAATAATCCTTTTAGTAATGATGAATTTTTATCTTCCATCGATCTTCCGTCAACTAATAACGATAAACGTCAACGTACAGTAAATATAATTGACACAGCGAAAACATCATCTTCGTCCTCTTCATCAAAACCTTCTTTTCGTATGCGCTCTAGGTCTACGGGTTTAAGAGATGTGCCTTTTACAGCTATTGAATACTCATCTGATTCATCAGAAGAAGAACTAGAAAAGAAAACAAGTGATAATTCGTCTTTTATGACATTCGATTACTTGGATAACCATGGGATAAAAAACTCGGGAGTATTGAACTTATCTCCAAGACCAAATTGGGTGTTACATCATAATGGAGTTGAAGGTGATAGAAGTAGAGCAACAGCTGCATGGGTAAGAAAGAGACCAAGCTTAGAAGAAACAGAAAAATGGAAAAAAATATTTTTATCAAATATTAATACAACTGAACCACCAAATGTCGTTGTTGATGATGACACATCCGTTCATGATGAAAAGGATATAGAAAATTTAGTTGGTAAGAATAAAGTTCGTGATCAAATTTTAAAATTTAATGGGATGAGTTGATTGATAATGATGTGAAGTATAAAGATGTGTAATTTTATTTTTGTTTGTATATACTTTTTTTTGATTATTTTTTGAAGAAGTTATTGTAGAGTTTTAAAAAAAATCATTATTATTTATTATTATTATTATTCATCATCTATAATTAGGAATTTTATAAATCATAACATATTTTGTATTTTTTTCATATATTCAACAAACTTTATTTTTGTAAATCAAATTCATTTTTATGTAATATTTTTTTTTCTTTGTATTTACATTTTTGTTATTTATATTTTTATATATATGTATTAAAATAACAAAATTCATTCAAGTAAAATTTATTTTTTTATTAAATGAATTGACTATATTTTCGTAGCACAGATTGCAGGGTTGCTTGCTAAAATCAATTTTTTAAAAATTATTAAATCTATTTTATTTATTTTAAATATTAAATTAATTAATTGATTAAAATTTTAACTGTTTACAAAAGAAACGAATTTTTTTTATTAATTAGGCTTTTATGTATTTTTTTAAGGTTGAATACTAATAGCAGAAGCTTCACCATTATCTTCCTTTTCCTTTGATATAATACCCTTACGAAAATCACCAAAATCGTGAGTTTCTTCGTATTTAAAGGTTCCATAATGTTCCTTTTGAGGCAAAACATGCAACATTAATAATTCTACAAGAGTCGTTGCAACTTTCTGTTTATCAAAAAAAAACAAAAAAATTTTAAAATTATTATTTGATTTGAATCATATGCAAAGAAGGAAAGATAAGTAAACTTACGAATAAAGCAAGAGCTGCTACTAAATTCGTTAACAGAGAGACAGCATTAAACGAACCGATTTGTCCAATTTGTTGAAATACAAGACGAATTCTAAAAAAAAAGGAAGAAAAAATAAATATATTGAGTTGCCAAAAATAATTTTTTACGTTCAAATATTTACCCATGACGATCTTTTATTGTGTAAGAACCATCGGGATTATAAATATTTTCAGTTGCTTTATATTCAGCTCCATCAATAAGTTGTGGTCTATATGTATATTTAATTTCATCCATCTATTGATAAAATAGTATATATTAGTTACAGTTAATTATAAGTCATAAATCATGAAATAAAAAAAATAAAAAATATATAAACAAATAAGTATACCTTTAATTTAACATTTGCATAATCTATCGCAATTACGATGACGATACCAGAAGATCTATTTATTTCATTCGGGTCCGCACCAGGAGCAAATGAGGGGGCTTAAATGAATAAACAAATAAAAAATAAATAAACGTATTTACTTTTTAAAGAATTTAAAAAAATGATGTATACCATCTAAGTCTACGCCTTCATATATTTTTAGAAAATAACGTTAATATAAACTTTAAAATAATCGACATAATAATACAAGTAATACAATTTAAGCTAACCTGCGGCGTCTAAGAGTTCTTTTACGATGAAAATGTCACCGTTGGCTTTCGGGTCCTGCACAGTCTGTAAAAAAGAAATATAAATTATAAAATGTGCCGCATTACAAAGGATGGACAAAAAAAAATATTCTCCTTACTCTTGTAGCGTTACTGATTCTTTTAATGGTATTACCCTTACTATCTTTAAGTACACCATCCATAACTCCATTACGAAGCGAAATAGTATTAACCTTTCCTCTAACGGAATGTTCAATCATAACCTAACATATTTAAGCTATTTATTATCATGATTGACTAAGATATTTATTTTTTCATATTAAGTTTATTTTATACTTACGGTATAATTTTCAATATCACCAATATAAGATTTAGGAACTATAACATTACTGGGATTGGTATTAGGATTAAAAACACAAGGATCGTTTGGTGATGATGCTGTAAGAAAATTACATGTTCCTGGTGGATAGCTTGTCACTGTTGCCCTTGTAGTAAAAAAAGCGAAACCTGCTCCATCACTCGGATATTGTATTTCATTGGCTCCCCAATATACACAAGGTAAATCACCCGTACAATATGGCTGATTCGTAAATGTCTTTGGTGCTTGTAAAGTTATTCTTATTGCACCAGGAACTGGAGGTTCCTATATTCAAAATACGTAAAATGATTAATAATGAGTGTTATGAGTTGAAATTTCGCGAGATACGTACCTTTTTTAAATATGATTCTTCATTGAAGATCGTAAATAATATATATGCGAAAATAGTAAATTGAAATATTCGATAAAGAATACCTAATCTTCGACTAATAATTTTAAAGATCAAAATTTAATCATAAATAATTAAAAAAGTTCGATTTATTTATTATTTTGTACATACTCTTTAACTTTGACAATCTTAAAAGTTTCGTATCTAAAAAAAAAGAGAGAGAATTAATATTAGTATTAATTATTATTATTAAAAAGAAATTTAAATTGAATTACTTACGCAAAAATTTCATCCAAATCGTATTTCTTCATTTTTTTTTTTTTGTTTTATGTATCAATATTCCTGATATTTATTATAAAATAATTGTTTTTTGATAATTAAATTTAAATCAATTAACAGGGGTAGGAAAAAAAAAGTTCATTTTTTAATGCGGGAAAAGACTTGTATATATATATAATCATTTTCATTTATGTATTATTATTCATGTATTATTTAATCACAACTGTATTCAGTATACTATCATAATATTACCGGATTTTTGACTTGTAAGAAAATTTTTTTTATTATTGTCGTTGTAATAGAATTTCATGTACGTTTCATATTATGTTACATGAACGGGAAAGGATCGATTCTTTCAAGTATATGTCTCACGATACATAATTGGAAATAATAAATACATTAATTTAGTAATTGTTTTGCAGGTTTGTTAGAAACTGATCAAACTGGAAAAATTACACACAACAAAGGCAAAAGTTATAAATAAATAATTTATATTTATATAAATTAAACCAAAACTCATTGGTTTGTTTCATCACTAATCTTTGTTCTTCATCCGCAGGATTTAAAGACACGACTTAGAGTGGTGTACATCATACGCACATACATTGTTACATTTTTTATTATTCGAATTGTAAATAGTATATTCTAGGGAGCCAAGAATTTAATAAGTGATTACGTGATTGGTTTACCCCCGCAGAAATCTGATCAATATAACAAAATGTACAGCTCATAAGAAGCTTATTAAATAATTTAATGAGACAGTTTTATGTTCATACCACCTTCGTCACTAATGTTACGCGACATTTTGATTTTGAGTACTGTATCTTTAGATATTGTTTACCAATTATTTCAATTATTTTAATAATATGATTACACAATAGTTCAAAAATATCGAAATACATGGGATGCCAAGACCTTAATTCTGTCAGCTGATCCTTCCGGAATGGAATAGCTTCTTTTACTTTCATGCGCTCACGTTTGGAAGCCATTATCAGTTATTTCAGTTATTTCTTAATTTGAATATTTGTATAGCGTAGCCACATAATAATTTGGATAGATTAAATTGGATGGCTTAAATTTTCCGGAAGAAATTCATGTGTTTGTGCTATTACACTTTAATTAAATGTCAATAAACAGAAAAAAAAAATCAAAAATTTCGGTTTAAAATCTAAATTTTTTTGAATTTTTTTTATTATATTACAAAGAACGAAAAAAAAAAAAAAATTAAGCAAAGTCCAAGTCCAATATCTAATTATTAATAAAAAATTTACTATATTACAATCAAAAATCAAAAAGTTTTTTTTCCAATAAATATTAATAATAGTAGTACTATAGTAAAATAAATTAAATATTAATTTTTCCGTTTTTCCATTGTCTTTTGTCATCCGAATAATAATAATAAATAATAATACTATATATAAATTATTCTATAAATAAAGATAATTAATATTCTTCTCCACTTGATAATTCATCAGGTGCCGTAAATTCATTTAAACGATCTTCTTCAGGTGAAAGTGGATTAAATGAAATTTCTGATTCCTCATGATCATATTGCGAGGGTTTGTTTTCTCCTTCTCCTTCTCCAACTCCTCTTCCTTCATTCGTTGGCTCTCGTACGTGTACATTAAATAATTTTGAAGGAAATTCATGATTTCCATAAGCGCTAACTTTTGCTTCACCCAAATATTGCGAATTACCGCCCCAATATCCAACCAATGCATTTCCTCCCTCACTAGATGTCAATGCTTTACTTAATTCGACATTATCTTCTACGCAAATTTTCTTTAGAGGATTACGCGGTAACCAAAGTTTACGATTTAATGCTTTAATGAGATTTGGATGTGTATAAGTTTGATACGTTGATGTTTCGTCCTGAATTACTTTAAAATTTGGATCATGTGTAAAATGTGCTGGATGATAAGATCTTAAATTTCCTGCTGAAGGTAAACGTTGAGCATGTCCACTTCGAAAATTTTCAATAGGTGAAGCTGTCATTGGTTTGTCAAGAAAATTATTTCTATTTTCTGGAGGAATTATTGTTAATTTATTACCTTTTTTAAATTTTATATGTGGTTTTTTACTTGAACTTATATTATTATTATAATCACTATTATTATCCTCAGTTTCTTGAATTGATGATACTTTTGGTGGTTTGATTGACATATTATTATTATTTGAATTATAAGCTGAATTTATTAATGTGTCACTAGTTGCGGAAGAAAGATGATTATCTTTAACACTCGCGCTCCCTTCATTTTTTTCACTCGGGGATATTGAATTATTACGTGATCTTTCTGTAGATATTCTAATTATCTCGATAGAATTTTGTGATTTTTTATCGTCATCACCATCATCTCCATTTTGACTATTATTTTCAACGTTATCTTTTATAATAATTCCATTGGTTTTTGTGGAAGCTATTTTCGTACTAGTATCACTTTCTATACTATTCTTTTCTACTAATTCGCTAAATCCATTCTTTGTGTTAAGTTTCTCATATATTATATCACCATTTTTATTATTATTATTTGCAGCGCCAATCGTGTTAGCTTCTCCTTTAATTAACAAATCAAATTCTTTTTCAGTATGAGATGATTCAGGTAAATTAGAAGGCACAATACGCTCATTTTCATTTATATTAATAACTTCTTGATCACTTTGGCTGCTTTGTTCATTCTGCTGACAATTTTGTACTGACAAGCGGGAATCCAAAGCTAAATAATGCGTTCTAGAATAAAATGTTTTATAACAATAATATTTGAAATATCCCGTACCAATCAAGAGAGGTACTAATATGGCACCTGACACAATTGCTTTACGCAACCAAATTACACCAATTATAGTGAGTTGAAATATGATCAAACCATCTGTGGTGTAACGAAAAACACGTCGATAAAATTTTCCACCTGCCTCATATCGACGTACATAGCAATATGCAAATTGATGTTTAAATACAACTAGTGCAAAGCCATAATATAAAACAGAAAACACTAAAATTAAGGGATTAATCACGGAGTAAGTGACCGTAATAACGAAAACTAAAATATGATTCGGGTAATAATAATAATATGGAAAAGACCAAGGATGCGTCACACGTTGAAGCATGCGGGGAGTTGTTGAAATGAATCGGGAAGTAAGAATGATGTGAAGAAATAATTGTGATCCAACTTGAACAAGTTCAAGCCCATGAGTACAAGTATTAAATATGATATAACTTATGAAAAACGTGGCACCCTAATAAAAAAAAAAATTTACATAAAAAAAATGATCTGTTATTAAATATATTGAAAATTATAGATCCTTACCTTAGGCAATGCATTTGCTAAAACTTCAAGTATAGATGTTGGTTGTTGAAGTAAATCATAAATAGATGTTAAAAATGTGGTACCCAACAAGAATACAATGAACACATTGAAAATACTAAAATAATAATATCGTGTTAAAACAGCTTTTTCAAGTTCTGAGTATGAAGGAAAAGCTTCTTGTTTTGATAATTCTATAAATTAAATTAATAATAAGTTTATGTACATATCGTTCGTTAGGAAAGGAATGAAAAAGAAATTTTAAATTTTATGACAAACCCATCAAAATCCAAGGCAAAAATGACATAAAGAATGTAACTAATACTGTTGGTAACACATTTTGAAGCATAGTTCTTATAATGGGTGTTGTATCTAAGAACGGACCTAGAAATTTTATTTTACTAGAAAGTGAATCAATGGTCGTAAGAGTAAGAAAGGCAACAATTGGGAAAAGCCAAAATATTATCAACGCCCTAAGAAAAAGAAAGACTAGGTCAAATATAATTACAATAATGAATTAATTATTAGGTACAAATAAATTAACTCACCAGACACAAGCATTTACGACTATATAACGAATTAACTTTTCTCTAAAATCCTTTGTTAAGTTATCCCAGAGAATGTCTCTTGGTTCGGGAGCCATCTGTGTAGTACAGGTGTGGGGATTTGAGCTCATTATACTTTGAGCACATAACTGCGCGCTAATATGATCTTTAAATGTGACAAATCCTGTACTCGTAGCTTTATAAGGAGGTCCTTGAATTGATTTTGAACGTAATTCGGCGATACGGCGATCAAGATAATTAAATTTCTTTAAAAAAGTATCAATAGAAATTTCTTTATCTCCAAAAAAACCTTTCCTATGGGTTGGTTGATATTTGTCTAGCACATTCTTTGATATATGACGAAGAGCATTCCATATTAAGAATTGACGACCGTAACCATCTTCACGATCCATTAAATCATTACTTGAAAAAGTTCCAGATGTGGAAAATTTAGAATGTCTAATTACACTCTCATTATTATTCTCTGATATGGATTCATTCGTATTTGTACGTCGTCTCTTACGAGGATCTAAACGGTCAACAAGATTGTGAATTCTTTGATTATCTCTTCCTTCACCAGTTTCAAGATTAACATTCGTTATATCATTATTATAACCAAATAATCTTGCCCAAAACCCAGTTCCAAGTAATTTCCTCCTTTTTATAGCATAATAAACATTATTTGCAAGTTGAATATGTGCTTTTTCTAATGACATAAGAGCACTTTCTCTCCTTGAAATTTTTCGATCTAATTTTCCAGTAAGTCTTACCATTCTAACAGACTCTACTTCACCTAATCCAAGATTACTAATAAAATTTTGAAGTTCTTCTTCAGATCTTAAATCTCGAGGTATTCTAGATATCATAACGGTTCGTTCGGTTATTGAACCATTTAAAATCTTATCTAAAAGATGTTTTTGATATAATTTCATATATTCATAATAATTTATATATAAGAGATACATCCAACTAAGGCTCACTATATATGTACATATAACATGAGCCCATAAAACAGTAATATTTGAAGGTTCAATATTACTAAGAGAGAGTCTTGGTACTTCCTTCTCTTTAGGAGGCGCGGTATAATTTATTGGTATTAGAATCGAACTAACAATAATAGCATTAAACAATACAAATTGAAATGCCATCTTAAGAAATCTAATATGCATTAACGCATCAAGTCCAACATTTTTTAAATAAAAATCATCCTTTAAAAATATAGTTGCCCTTATCCACGAAAATAAACCTGGTGGTATTTGTGGTGAAGCATTTCTGTGATAAAAAATCATTGAAAGTCAGGTTCTGGTTAAAAAAACTCTAAAGAAAGAAAAGAAATAAACTCACTTTGCTAATCTTGTCCTAGGAGTATATAGATACTGCATAGATTTTTTCCTTCTATTCCATTCAAATTGTAATAAACAATATATAGAAATGGAGACTGATATTCCTAATTGAGTTCCTAAACCCAAATAAGTAGAAGTATAGTATGCAGTTTCAATCGTAGCCATATTTAAATGGCTTCTTGACTGTAAAGTTTATAGATCGATCAAAGCTTAAAAGTAAAATGAACGCGTCACAACACTTTTATTCCTTGATTTTACACAAACAAATAAACATTTAAAGAAATAGGGATATCGAATAAAAAGAAATTAAGGAAATTTTAAGAAGCGAATCAGGTTTAGATTTTCGTTTAAAAAAAAAGTTTCGAGGTTAAAAAACGTTTAAGAATGTGATACGGGTTGACCGATCATCATGGCGACATTATCACAATATCACTCCAAGTAAGTATGTATGTATAACATATTGTTACAAGTTCAACCCCAAAAAAGCCAAAAAGGTTATAATTTTCCCAATATAAAGATAAGAAATTATATTTATTAGGAAAATATCTCATCAAATAAACTAAACCATAAATGTATAGTGTGTGAAAAATAATAGGAATTTTATTTTATTCTTGGCTTGTTTTTTTCAGTTGTTTCCAATTTTGTCATACTGAGGTAATTCCCCTTCTACGTATGACAAATAATTTCCTTTTCTAATTCTATGAAATATGTCCCGAATTTTGACGTTTTGCTAGTAGTCTTTTTCAATGATTTTAAAGTTTTAAATTTGAATATAATTTCTAAAATTAGGGTCATTTTCTTCTCTCTCCCTTTTGACAATTATTATACAAAATATCCATATTTCCTTTTAACGTAACGATTGCGATTCTGATTTTCAAGTTCTTTTCATCAAATCTTCTAAACTAAAATAAGATCAGTTCGATAAAGAATTTTTTTGTTTATTTATGTCATTTTATTTATATGTCATTCTATTAAAATCTCGTGTAAATGATAAAACAACCATTTAAATAATGGCAGTATAAAAATTGTAATACTGCGGAAATTCCCGAGTACAACGCAGATAAGCTGCGAAATTTCTTTCCGTATTACCCGCTATACTTATTCAGTAAAATTCCATTTTTTTTTCTATGCGATCCATTATTTATTTAAACAATGAAACAAACCCTTATTTTAATTTTTTTATAAAAGTTCTTTATTCCGCAATTGTTTGAAATTTTTTTAGAACAAAAAAAAAAATTTTTGGTCGTTTAAAATAGTACAGTAATAAAAAGTTGCCTTTTTCAATTTTTACATTATTTTATGAATAAAAATAAAGTTTCAAAAAATGTTACATAAAAAACTTCTATCGTGCCATCATTCTTTAAAAAGAAGTATATTTGTTTGACCATATTTTTTTACAAAAAAGAAAACAGTTCAATCGTATAATTTATATATACTGTATAGGGTGGAAATTTCCATAGAAATTTCTCGGGGAAATAAAAAAAAAAAAGAGAATTTAACTGCATGCTCCGAGAATCGAACTCGGGTCTCGCGCGTGGCAGGCGCGAATTATACCACTAAACCAAGCATGCTTAGTTGCTAGTAAAGCTCAAATTATTAATAATTATATTTTAAAGATATTCCGTAGTCTAAACCGCAACTAATTTTTTGGTAATTCTCGTCAGAAATGTCAGAAATTACTGACCAAGGATTGCTGCTCTGTTTTTATAAGCCTCGTTCTTTTGCTGGTGAGGATGTGGTTGAAATAAATTGCCATAATAATCTTTTGTTAATCAAATAACCCGTTAGTTTTAGAAAAGTAGCCCAGACGTGAGAGTTTAATTTTTGGAGAACTTTTAAAACAAAAAAAAAAAAAAAATTTCAACTCTTTGCATGCTCCGAGAATCGAACTCGGGTCTCGCGCGTGGCAGGCGCGAATTATACCACTAAACCAAGCATGCTAGATTATGAAAGAATCGCAAAATTTTAATTTCTAATAATTATTATAACCTCTAATTGGCATGTATTTATAGAATTTGACGGTGCAACGACTGCAATGTGGTACATTAGCTTAAGAACAAACTTTATATGTGAATCAGGGGTAATTTAGATTTTACCTCTACGGTGTTTATTTATCACCTGTATTACGTTTCACTATCTGAAAGACTTATACGATTCAAGGTATAATAGAGCCTCATAATTAAATTTTTTTATTTGAAGACTTATTCAAACATGAATTTTTTTTTTTTTGATTTTAACTAAAATACAAGGGAAAAAATTATAATACACGCCTCACCCATTCTTAAAATTCTAATATATAAAAAGAATGTCGTTAAATATATATATATATAAAATTAATAACAATAAATACAATATTTCTTCTTATCTCGAAGAATTAATGTTTTCCAGTTCTAATTCAACTACGGTACTATCATTATTATTTCGTGGTTGTTGTGGTTGTTGTGTATTTACCGGTCTTACGCTTGTGCTTCTTCTTCCTATACTACCAAATAATTTACCAACGGCTTTACTCACTCTACCAACAACATTATTAATATTTCTCTCACTTTCTTCGCTTTCAACATTATTATCTTGATTAGGTCTATTATCAGTAATTATTTCTTCAATTTGATTTGGCCTACAATCTGTTTTACATAAAGGACAACTACTACTTTTTGTTGTTAACCAAGGATCGATACATTCTACGTGATACCAGTGTTTACAGGGTAATAATCTTAATTGTTCACCGTCCTCAAAGTCTTCTATACATATTGCACACGTATCTACATCACTGTCATCTGTTACAGCTGTTGCTGGTGCTGTTGGAGTAGTTGAAGTGGTTGGAGTGGTTGAAACGGTTTGAGAGGTTGGAGAGGTTGAAGTGATCGGGGTGATTGGAGCGATCGGAGTGACCGGAGTGGTTGGAGTGGTTGGAGTGGTTGTTAAATTATATAAATTTGTTGCATTATTAATCGCATTAAGTGATCTTGTTGATTTTGTTGAACGTGTTGAACGTGTTGATCCTGAACGATGAAGTTGTTGATTCTTTGAAGTGGATTCATTATTTTTATTTTGTGTTCTTGAATCATCATTTTCATTTTGTTCATCCGAATCGCTCGTTGATGATTTTGCAGTATCATTAGTTGATTCTACTACATTATTCGAAGTTGTCACAGCTTTTTTAACATAAACAACGATAGGAAAAGTGTCAATAATTTCTTTTTCTAGAGTCCATTTTTTCATTCCTAATTCTTCATCAACAGCTCTCTGTCTTCTTACTTCATCTTGTTGATTCCTCCTTAAACGATAAAGTCTCATATGAATTAAAATGGACACAAAAAATGAAGCGACTAAAATACCACCAACTGCAAACATAGCGAATAACCAAGAACTAACGACCAATTGACGATAAGGGCTCAAAGTAATAGTTAAGACAGTTCTAGTACTTTCATCTTTATTCAATAAATACCTACTATGTAAAATATTTAATTCATCTGATAAACTCTTACCCGCTAATTTATTAACAGTAAATATTGTTATTTCATAATCATTTTGTTTCAATTTTAAAACTTCATCCATATTATTTTGAAAAGTTAAAATTAATGCTGTATCATTATCAGCTATTGAATTAATAATTTTCATTGCTAAACTACAATTTGGATTCGCTGGACTAGTATCAGATGCTATTAAACCAATTTTATAAGGTGAAAGCATATCAGGTATTGGAATTGAAGGAATAATTCCCAGTGGTGGTGGTTCATCTGAACCAAACTTAATACTTTGGCAACCATCTCCACGATCATATAATATTCCCTTTAAATTTTGACTTGTATTATTAGTTAAAGTACCTTCAACTTTCTGCTGTACATTTCCTTTACCATTGGCATCATAAGTATCATATAGTTGAGTACCACCTACTGATGCAGGAAATCCATCATCGGGTGACTTTTGAACAGTATTTGGAACATTCTTTGGGTTAAAGGTTAATAATTCACTTGTTATTGTTGGTCCCGCTCCTGTCGGTTTTAATACTTGATGTGTTGTAGCAAAATATAATATGCTAATTAATGCTATTATAAATATTAATACACCATAACGAACCATTGAATTCGTTTTTAGGGTGTGAATTAATAAACTACATGCACTTCTTTGTCTTTGTGGGTGATGATTTGTGGTAGTGGCGGTATCGGAAACGGCGTTAGTAATGAAAAGCGAAGCTCTTTGAGCTTCTTGTGGTCTAGAAGGCTCAACCTCTGAGTGTGGTGCTGCTAACGTAAATGGCATATTTACTAGTAAAAAAAAATATCTTTTTAAATAAAAATATACATATATATATATAAAATAAAGTTGAGCTCTCAAATAACCATAACTCAATTATTATTAAAAGAGACGAAGCAACTTATATTTATTTATT
This sequence comes from Rhizophagus sp. LPA8_4_AMF, assembly GCA_021464525.1. NCBI lineage: Eukaryota > Fungi > Glomeromycota > Glomeromycetes > Glomerales > Glomeraceae > Rhizophagus > Rhizophagus sp. LPA8_4_AMF. Next base: position 17,903 of record JADRCO010001074.1, read on the forward strand.
TTTTTTTTATAATTTTATATATATAGTAAATTTTTTTTTTTTAAGTTAATAAGAAATTTCTTTTCAGATTGTTATATCTCCCTTTTTTTCCACAAAGCCATTTATAATATCGGTCGGCTATATGCGTTGGAATTGTTATAAATAATTTTTTTTTTTTGGTAAGTAATAATGAAATTGATGATCATACCTTATTTATTATAATCAATTCGTTTTAAATTCATTACCTTATAAAGTAAATCATTTGCTTATAAAGTAAAACCATCTGTTATTTATAATTATACAATTTAAATATATAACGTAAGGGGAAAGTTTTAGCCTATTAGTGTTTAGCGTAGTGCAATGAGTGTAAAAGATAACAGGAATTTGTATAATTCAAACAAGCATTAGTAAACCATTAATAATTGTTTCCACGTTGAGAATAAAAATAAATAACTAACCTTTTTATGTAAGAAATTTAAATGCTTTTCAGTCACTTGTTCAGTTACGTTATATTTTTTTTTTTCATTTTTTTCTATTTTTTTTTTTAGATCGATAAATTAGATGAAAGATCTCTTCCTAGATTTTCTTTTTTATATTTCTTTTATCATGAAACGATTTAAAGTTGTTCTGGTTAAAAAAAGTTATTAGAAATTATTAATATAAATTAGTTATAGAGTCAGTTATAATCAATGTAGACAAAGTTTCGAAATATTTTTATTCGTACAATTAAGGTATATTTATATTTATTGAAATTTAACCAAATTTGTTCAGAGTGGTTGATATCTAATTTTTAATTGGTTTTTTTTTTGGTAGATAGTGGATCTTCAAAAAATGCACCTATAGTTGAACAAACTGTGAATAAAAAGATATTCTTGTAAGACTATGATTGATAACCTGAAAATCGATAATTGTAATATTACAAAATTAAGGGTGTGTAACGCTCGTAATATCGTAATATCTATCATCTGAAATCTTTATTTTTGTTCAAAAAACTAATAATACTTCATTTTATTTCTAATTAATAATCATATCATTCAGGTACATGCAAATTATGCAGTGCATTTATTTCACAAAGCCAATAGATTAATTATAAACCTACAAAAAGAACATTTATGCAGTATTGTTATGTTAACAAATAAAAAATTTTTGGATATAATAACCCATTCATCCGATCGAAAGGAATCTGATTTAAAAATGTTATTGTAGTAAATTTAAATAATTAATAACTACCGTATTTATTGTCTCTTAATTAAACACATGTTGCACAAATATGTAAACAGGATAATACTCGATTTCATTATCTGTACAACATTTATTAATAAAAAAGTCCTGCTTTCCCCAAATAAAGACTTTCTATTGATCATCGTATTACAAAAAGTCATATGAATTGACCTTTTACAGTGGGATGTCAGATTCAAGAATTGTATTATTGAAACATTTTTTGAAACATTTTTACATACATATGCATTGATTATCCAACAGTTACATACTTCTCATGTTGATTGAATAGCATTCCTCTTTGACATGCATATTCAACTTCACTTTTATTTCCATCTCCTAATTCTTTCACAAATTCAAGTGCTTCAACTTTATTGTTGAATGTGACATGGTTAATGACACTATTTTCTTTGTGATAATCCAAATGATATACATAACAGTCCCAGGTTCATATTCTTCAAAATTGTGATGTAAATAGGTGGATGATATTATCCACTGTGATATGACCAACACCATCAGTCACCAGAAAATCATACCATTTCCTTTTGTGATATATATACTAAACTCCTAGATCATCCTTTTCATCAGATATAACTCAGCAAAGATATAGTGCATCTTAATATGAAAATTGTGATAATTCAAGTAAAAGTAGCAAAAGTACATTGATATTTTGTAACTTTGTTCATTTTTCCATTGTAATAAACTTTAAAGTGTGTAGCCTGTGAATAGGAATGAAGAATAAATTTACATCACATGAAAATTATTGTAATTAAGGGTAGAGGGATCAACATTACAGATTATTTGGCTAAAATTTTTTTCAGGAAATTTTATAAAACTGACATGTTGAAATCTAACATGTTCTCCTATTACTTTAAAATGGGTGCTTATAACAAACTTTTAGTTTAAAAGTTGTAAATTATCTTATGTAAATTGCGAATCACCTAATCACAGATAAATTTTATGTTAAATAATGTTTAAAATTTTGGTATCTTATTTTTTTTAGAAAAACATGCCTCTTTACTGATCAGAAAGGCTTTTAGCATGTAATCTAAATAGATATCATTTGCTTAAATGCACAAATAGAGGTATTATAGTCCAAGACAATACTAGAAAGTAGGAAATTTTGCCTTTACATGCTAAAGTTGATATATGAGAAAACCTTGCAACTAGTGGTTACTTGGATATTAAAGTTAATGGATATGAACCTGACTATGAAGATAAAATATAGGTTCCTATTCTTCTTGAATACACTATTTTTACCAAAATTCATAATTTTTTTGTTCAACTATCTATTGAAGAAAATATAAATAATTCTTTAATTTTTTATTAGGTAGATTATGGTGGTGATGAAACTTCTTCTAATATTCAATATTCAGGACAAAAACCAGATTTTTTTGCAAGTTTAATTGCATATTACCTGAAGAAGATAAAATATCCACACTTGATCTTTTAGGCTTTCATGATAAGAATAATGTAAAATTTTTTCATTCTATTATCAATGCAAAATACCCAACAATATTTAAAGATTCCAAAAAAAAATAATGCTGCTATTAACAAAAGTATTATATTAAAGCGGTTATGCAAAAGAAAAGGAATTACAATTTTAGATGAAATCATATCATCATCTGAGTCAGCTAGTAATATTATATCAGGTATAGAAGTATCACAAGAAGGTATTTCAATAGATGAATTAAATATACAAGCATTGGCAGTACAATTTCTTAAAACAAAAAAATGAATTACATCATGTAAAAAATAGCTTAAAATTGAAAAAAACAAAATTAGCAGAATAATCATAAAGAGGAAGAAGATCATTCTATAATCAATGAAAATCAAAATTTGAAGCATATGATAGATGAAGCAATTTCAAAAGTTACACTTGGATCAACAATTTTAATTGATGCTAGACAATATTTGAAGTCACTTTTTGCTCAATCATGTTCAAATTATTATGATAAATCTAATAAAAAATTGGAAGTTATTAGCGTAAGTTTTAAAATAACAGAATATAAAATAAAATGTACCAAAAAATTTTGGTATTTTGGTATCTGGTGCAGGATTAACTGATGGTGCAAATCATTAACAGATGAAAACTATATTGCCAAAGTTGGTATTACATAAAAAAAACTTATTACATCAAGAAAAATTTTTGATACATTGCATCATACTGCAGTAACTAATGCAAAAAAAACCCTTGAAATTGCTTATTCTCATATTGTAAATATAGGAGAAAAAGTATTACCAGTAAGTTTTAATGTATTCTGGTCTCATGTAAGAAATGCAAATTAAGCAAGTGAAAAGTTAATTTTACAAAAAAAACTCCTGGATAAGTATAATTTATAAATATTAACTAAGAAAAAAAGCATTTTGTTTATATGAATCAACAATAGATGCAGCATCCGCACATATAGATCAATTTCTTAAACACAATTTTTACAATAAAAAAAGTAATTCTTTGAGCACTATTTAAGAATAATACAAGTTTTAATTGTATAACAATATAAATAAATAACAAATTTATCAAATACCTGAAACTTACAAACTATTTACTACCAACACTATATGGTAATATAAAGTGCAGACAATGTCTTACAGAAAATGAAGATGATGATTTATATAATTTATTGCCAACAACTAAATATCAATATATAGAAGAAATATTTTCAATTAAGTCAAAAAAATATATAACAACTATACTTATGGAATAGAAATTTTTTTGTTGTCACAATGGGTTTTAACAAAGATCTACCAATTCCTTTTATTGAAAAACTTTTTTTCAAAAGAAAAATACAGTGAACTTAAAGGTATTGTTAAATTAAAAAGGCTTTTACCAACAATTTCCACCTTTTTTTTAGAAACATTTATTTGCGAATTTTATAATATTATTTGACAACCATGTTGCAAAATAATAGTAGAATAAGAATATAAAAAAACATAAAAAAACAAAATTTGAAAAAAAAATACCAGCACAATAACATATCACATATGAATGTATACTAATCTTACAAATGGAAAATAGTATATATGATTTGGAAAAAAAAAAAAATCTTAAACTAAAATGAATAATGGTCAATTGCTCTGGAAAAGTTAAGGTAATATATAAATCAACTTGTTAAAGAGGGAAAAAGGGCAACTTGAAAGGTATATAATAATATTAAAACATATAAATATAATACAATTTTCTTTTTTTTTTGTTTAAAGAGTAGTGAAAGCATATACTGAATCTATATGACATAATGATCTTATATAATTCAATAGCTATTATGGAAGGATATAAGTGAATTTTATAAGGTAATGGTAAGACATAAGAGTAATCTGATGGATGGGAAACTGGTTCAGAATTTTAATCAATTAGCTGTATAAATAACAGATACTTTTGTAATTTTTATAATTAATAAACTCATAAATTGCACTATGGTGCATAACACCTAAACTCATCAACAGTCCAAAATTCAGTTTTATGGTGATCATTACTAAATTATGCCTAATTACTTCTAAATAAGGAATTGGACTAACCTTATTTAGTAATAAAATGTTGAATACAATATGTTATAGTAAATAAAATCAACATGATTGGTTATAATCGTTATCACATGATAAAAAAATTCCAAAATTTCACATTTTAAATATAAGCTAATATAAAAAATATATAAAATATGCTAACTTTAAAATTTAATAACTCTTGAAATATGATAGTTAAAGAAAA
>JADRCO010001075.1:0-22790 GCA_021464525.1 Rhizophagus sp. LPA8_4_AMF
TGATGATCGGAATGTCGATCATTTTGGCCAAAATGATCGACATTCCGATCATCAAAGTGAATGCATTCGATTGTTATTTTTTCAGGGCCGAAATTATGATAATTTCAGTCTGTGCCCTAGATTTTCCACCGGCAACAACTAAAAAAGGAAAACTTAACAGAATTTTTTTTTAGCACAAACCTTTTTATATGTACTGTATATTTATTATGTATAAACTAGGAAGTGCTGTTTAAGGTTTTATTGTTGTACGTCGACGGACATCCGGACATTCACGTACCTTCGGACTAATTGCTTATTTTATTTTAGCATGAGAATTTTTAATCTTAACGACACCCGAGATCAATAATAAATTGAAAAAGATCTGCAATTTTTTTGAAGGTGTATAAGTTTTAAACTTAAAATGGTTTTAATCGGTCGGCTATTCATTTTCGTTCACGTTGATATTTTTTATTTGTATAATTATTCTTTTTTTGAATGGCTAATCAATCATTCTCACCGGTATTCTTCCCAATTTAAGTACATTGCGTAAAATGATATAAACAAATTTGGTTAGTTGATTTTTAAGATTTCAAGATACAAAATTTTTTTTTTTTCAGATTGATTTTCCAATTAGAATCAAATTTATTATAAATACGATTTCAAAAATATTTCATTGAATTTTTTTTTAAAGAAAAATAGTAATAATAAACTTTTCTTTCGTAAAATCAACTCTTAAATAATGACTATTCAAGTTTACGGATTCTCTGCATATGCTCAAAATCTTGTAGTATTTTATGTCCTTAAAGAATTAGGATTACCTTATGAAGTCACTCAACCAACTAGTCTTGAAGAAATTAAAACTTCAGAATATTTAGCTACCAAGCATCCTTTGTAAGTGAAAATAAATATTTCTCTGAAGAGCGCTATAGAAACATTCCGAGATACTGATTTGAGTTTTCCTTCTCTCTCTCTCTTTTTTTTTTAATAGCGGAAAAATTCCTGTTCTCAACGATGACGGATTCCAAATTTACGAAACTCGCGCAATAATTCGTTATTTGATAAATAAATATCAAGGAACAAAGACTTCCACCGTACTTATTCCTTCCGATATACATAAAGCCGCTTTGGTAGAACAATTCATTTCTGTAGAGACCTCTTATTATACTCAACCTATAGCTAAAATGCTTTCGCAATTAATACTGGTGAAAAAATCAGGCAATGAACCTGATCTTAAAATTGTTAACGAAGCTCGCGAAGAACTTGTCAAAACTTTAGATGTTTATGAAAAATTATTGGAGGGTAAAGATTATATAAATGGGGAATTTTCTTTGGTCGATCTTCTTCATATTCCTTCCACTTTTTATGCTTTTAAAGTCGGTGAAGGTGATTTATGGAATAAACGTCCTAATGTTTCCAGGTGGTGGAAGAACATTAGTGAACGTGAATGTTGGAAAAATATTGTCATTGAATATAAACTAGATGATGTTGTTTAAAATATTTGGTTATAATGTATTTATAAGTTGTAAGCAATAGCGTATCTTTCAATAAAATTTACCTCAATAGTTATAATCAATCTTATACGAACAAATTTGTTACCGAGATCCGCATTATTGAAATAAAAATACTTTATGTCATAACTACAATAGTCTAAATAAATTTTTGTATGCTTGAATTTATTTACAATACTACCAGGAAGTTATGTTCTCACATTCATCATTGTTTATTACATATATTTGTTTAAGCATGATTCAGTAAATTAATTTGATCCGAGTTTAGAGAATTCAAACATACTAAATTATTTATAGCTTGGCTTGAATGTATATTAAGATATAAATGACTTTCTTTAAAATGCTTAGTCAGACGTCCTATTTATTCGTTCACGTTGTTAGTTTTTTTTTAGCTGGTCGATCATCCTAACTAAAAAATATGTTATCTTTAAAACGGGTGAATTCATCCAAGTTTTAATAAGAAAATATACTGCGTAAAATAATAACTAAAATCAAATGATAAATTTTTTAGACTGAATTTATATCCTAACTTAAAGAACCAGATTTCTTTATAAATGCGATCTCAAAATATATTTTCTTTTTCCTTTTTTTTCGTAAATAAAAAATGACAATTCAAGTTTTCAGATATACCGCATCTGCTTACAGTCTTGTAGTAATCTACGTTCTTAAAAATTAAATCTCCAGAATATTTGGCTATCAAACATCCATTGTAGATGGTAAATATTTCTTATGTGCATTGAGAAACATCCTGATTTGAACTTTCCTTCGTTTTTAATAGCGGAAAAATTCCTTCCCCCAACGATGATGGATCTAAATTTACGAATCTTTGTGTAATAGCTCGTTTAATATTTGATGAGTATCAAATTATTCCTTCTGGTGTACAAAGGTTGAACAATTCATTAAACCTCTTATTGTACTCGACTTCTGAGTAAATTGATTATGTAATTAATACATTTTAAACGTCATGATGGTGAACCTAATCTAAAACTATTAGAAGAACTTGATATAATTATGAAAAATTATTGGAGGATAAAGGTTATTTAACTGGGAATTTTTTTTAGCTGATCTTCTTCATATTCCTTTTGCTTTTTATGCTATTGACATTGCTGGTGAAGTTGATTTATTAAATAAACATCCTAATGTTTCTAGATGATGGAAGAACATTAGCGAACGTGAATATTGGAAAAAATATTGTTACTGAATATAAATTAGTATTTTAATATACGAAATTTTTTTTTAAAAAAAATTGACAGAATAGTTTTCTTCATATATGGATATTTTACAAGCTGTAAGTGATAGCGTATATTAAATAAATATATTTCTTTTACATTGTCTGTTATACAAATGTTTGATATTGTCTTTACCGATGCATAATTGATCTTGTACATGTAATCACGATCGTCACCATTAATGTATTCTAAAAGAATCTCGGGAATTTTTTCTAGGCGCCAGTTACAGTCAACTCTTTATAAATGCACTAAGGTTGCGTGCCGTAAGTATTAATTATTATCTGTTATATTTTGAATTACAACCTAAGCAGGTTGTGATATTATAAACATAAGTTGTAATTTGGTTGTAAATACTATGCTATTGTAGTAAACTAAAAGATGATAATTCTGATTTACAACCATCATAATTACTTGATTTTTAGACTTACAACTATTTACGGCAGGCAACACTAAAATGCACCCCATATAAATGCACACCCTTTTAAATGCACTATTTAGTCCGGTCCCAAGTTGGGGAATTAGTGCCAAATGCACCCTCTACCCTATACACCGTGCAAAATTCCATTAATATAAATAAATTCACTCACGTGACTTCGTGAAATTTTCACGCATAATCGTTTTAATAATAAATTTTCTTATGCTGTTCAACAGCGTCTACTATTGTATCTTCATAATATCTTACTGTAATATAAAGACCTATCGAATCATCATCATCTGAATCTTCACTTTCCAAATCCTGATTCTCATTATAATCAATTTATCCCTAACTTTATCTAACTCTAAATGATACATATATGTTAGAAATTGCTTGGTTGATCGTACCCTGTATATGATGCACTAATTAGGATATCTACTATCTATAAAAAAATAAAACTACTATATCTCTCCATCTTTTAAACCATCGTGACCAGTTGATTCTGCACGTTTTGCATATCACTAATTATTGAAGTAAACCTATTTATTTATTGTAGATTAAGTATAATTAAACTTACGAATTCTCTTTTGTGACTCCTCTTCTTTTCTGTATCACTATATTTTCATTTATTGTTAAAATAGGACACATTTATACTATCGTCTTCAAGGATTAAAGTTCGTCATTTGGATCTGAATCATTGTCGTTATTAAGTAATTCTGGGCGCTTCTCTATAGCTATTCTTGTGACGTTATTTATAGGTAAAACATTTTTGCATACTACAACAGATGATTCATGATTCTTACAATATATAGTGTTCGTGTAACTTCTAAAATAAAAAATATGTTACTTATTAGTTGCTACAAGTCTATCACGTGCAGTTGGTACTGAAGCAAACTTTTTGTTTTATATACAGTATGTATGATTATGTAATTTTGACATTAATTGCATGTTCAAAATCCTGATACATATTTCTTTCAGGGCCAGAATTATGATAATTTCAGTCTGTGCCCAATAAGGTAATAGATTTCCACCCAGCAATAACTAAAAAAGGAAAACTTTACAGAATCTGTATATTTATTATGTATAAACTCTTAGGAAACGGAAATCGTTATTAAGTCCGAAGTGCTGTTTAAGGTTTTATTGTTGTACGTCATCACGTGTCGGACGGACATCCGGATTCAGCTTAACATCTTGCGTAGTCCTTCGTTACACTTCGGACTAATTGCTTATTTTATTTTAGCATGGGAATTTTTTAATCTTAACGTCACAGCAATAGATCCGAAATTGAAAAAGATATGTAATTTGTATGTTTTATTGTAAACGACATTTTTTTCAAAGGGTTTTAATCGGTCGGCTATTTCATCTTTCGTTCACGTTGATATTTTTTTTATTTGTATATTTATAGCTAGTAAGCTATTTATTTAATTTAAATCTTTGGTAATTTATTTAGAATGGTAATCTTTTTTTGAAATGGTTGATCAATCATTCTCACTTCCCAATTTATGATTAATCTTTCCCAAATCGATTTGTTTATGTTCGGTAAATCTTCAAACTGGAAACCGGGCGAATGAGAAATAGAAAAAGTACACTGCGTAAAATGATATTAACAAATTTGGTTAGTTTATTTTTTAAGATCTTATGCAAAGATTTTTTTTTTTTTTGACCTTTCCAATTAGAATCAAATTTATTATAAATACGAATTTTTTTTTTAAAAAAAATTAATATAGTAATAATAAACTTTTCTTTCGTAAAATCAACTCGTAAAAAATGACTATTCAAGTTCACGGATTCTCTGCATCTAGTCATAGTCTTGTATTATTTCTTGTCCTTAAAGAATTAGGATTACCTTATGAAGTCATTCAACCAGCTGGTCTTGAAGAAATTAAATCTTCAGAATATTTAGCTACCAAGCATCCTTTGTAAGTGAAAAAAAATTATTTCTCTGAAGAGCGTTATAGAAACATCACGAGTTACTGATTTGAGCTTTCCTTCTCTCTCTCTCTTTTTTTTTTTAATAGCGGAAAAGTTCCTGTTCTCAACGATGACGGATTCCAAATTTACGAATCTCGTGCAATAGTTCGTTATTTGATTAATAAATATCAAGGAACCAAGACTTCCACCATTCTTATTCCTTCTGACGTACATAAAGCCGCTTTGGTAGAACAATTCATTTCTGTAGAGACCTCTTATTATAATCCACCTATAAGTAAAATAAATGTGCAATTAATATACTTTAAACGTATTGGTAATGAAACTGATCTTAAAATTGTTAACGAAGCTCGCGAAGAACTTGAAAAAGTTTTAGATGTTTATGAAAAATTATTGGAGGGTAAAGATTATTTAACTGGAGAATTTACTTTAGCTGACCTTCTTCATATTCCTGTCACTTTTTATGCTATTAACATTGCTGGTGAAGTTAATATATTGAACAAACGTCCTAATGTTTCTAGATGGTGGAAGAACATTAGCGAACGTGAATGTTGGAAAAATGTTGTTGCTGAATATTCAGTAAAATAGAATAATATACCATAATTTTTTGTAAGTTTATCCCTTATTTACATTATTATTAATAAATTTACATTACATGATAATGTTATTTTTGGAATTAATCCAATTAATCCCTATTACAAGTTGCACTAATACCAGTTAATAATTACAGTATAATGGCACTATTACAGCAATACGCCAATACCTTGGCTGTTTTTTAGTTATCGGAGATCCGTCAATGCTGGGATCTTAGAGTATATAATACCTATAAACAGGGCAAATCAATGATAATCAGAAAACCGTGCATTACGATTTACGAAACTACAATGATATCAAAAATATTATTTAAAACCAAAGTAATACACGCTGGGATTTTTTTTTTTAAAAAGTAATGTATTTATACCTTTACTAAGTCAAATTAAAACTAAAAAAGTACACACAGAACTACGCTTATTATAAATCACAAAAAAACCATTATCAAGAATTCTGTGGAAATTGGTTGAAAATTTTATTTTTTAAACATAAAGGGTTACTTTAACTTGAAAGGATAATAACTACACTAAATTTATTTCCCCTGAAACAAAACACATTCCTAAATATTTAAAAAAAATTTTTTAATTAATATACAAATACAGTATATTAAAAAATATTTTATAAATTGATTACCTGCAACTTTTCATATGTTCTCTTAGACATATCTTCTTCAAACAAGACCAAGAGGACTTCCCTCACTATTTTTTTTAAAGAAAAAAAAATTTGTATTTAAGAAGATTTTAAACATAAAATAAGTAAAATAATATACTTACTTCTGTAATCAATTGAATTTAAATATTGGTTTTTGCCATTTTGGATTTCTAATAACTTCTCTTTGGTATGCTTTTTTTGTTCTCCAAAATTTTCTTTAGGTTTAAACATGTAATGTCCACCAGTAATACAAAAAAATAAGACACAACCTATTGCCCACCAATCTGCAGCAATATTTTGTTTTTCTGTACGTTTTTTTTTATTAAAAAATTCTGGTGCATCTAAAAAAAGAAATGTAAATTTTTAAAAATTCATATAAAATATCTATATTTTTTTAAAAAAATATATATATTTACAGTGATTTAAAGTACCGTAATGGTTGCTACTTGGACTTTTAGATATATTACGACATAAACCAAAATCCCCTAACTTCAGTTTTAAAGGAGATTTACGCACAACAAAAATATTTTCGGCTTTTAGATCTCTATGTATTAATCCCGCCATGTGTAATTTCTATTTAAAAAAATAAAAAAATACGTTAATTTATAAAATTTTAAGAAATAATATTGATAATAACTTACATACATGAACACAGGATACCAATTCTAATAAAAGAAATTTTGCTCTTCTATAATTTAAACGCATTCCATTTTTACATACAAGATCAAGTAACGTTCCTTCCTTCATCCTGTATATATATAAATGATATAATAAGTATATAAATTTACAATATTACAAATAATGAAATAAAATAAAAATATTTACCATTCCATAAATAAAATATGTCTTTTCGAAAAACTATCATAATAACCATACTTTGCTTGAATCGCGATTCCCTTTTTTAAATAAATATAAAATTTAGTATTTAATTAACGATTAACGATAAAATTAATAAAAAATAACCTACAAGTTTTTCCAATTCCTTCATATAAATGTATTCATCTTTCAAAGAAACAGCTCCAAACTTGGCAGCTAATTTTTCTTTTTTATTTTGTTCATTTTGAACCAAAAAAACTTTTCCAAATCCTCCGCTATTAATTTTATCAGCATATGAATTATTAAGGAAAAAAAAGATAATATTTGACACAAAATATATTTATTTACCTTCCAAGTAATTTAATATACTTATATTTATGATCAAAACAAGTTTGTCCAGTATGGATAGGACTTTTATAAACTATTATTAAATTTGATTTTAAAATTATTAATTATATAATTTATATAAATCTTTAAATAAGTTACCTAATTTGTTCTGTTGGTCATTTTCTTGATATTGGTTAATTTTAAAATTAGAAGCATATTTCGCATATTTCTGTAAGATCAGTAAAATAAAAATTATTATTGTTCTAAAAATTGATTTATTATGATTACATTATAGTTATTACTTGTAAGTTCCCACAACCACAATTGAGCATATGGACATCCCGATATGTAACTAGAAAAAAATATCTGATTTTAACTAAATTTATATGAATTTGATTAATGTAAAATTTGGAATTTATTTACTTACATTTAGCAAATTTATTTTTAAGTTTTAGACGAAATTCGACTCCATCATTTAAATCAATGCTTTCTCCTAGTAGGCATAATTTTCGTTTATTTTCAAGGGTTTCTTTTGTCATGCCATCTTCACTGTAATGTATAAATTTAAAAAATAAATCCAGTATATAAATGAATTTTTTTTTTTTTTTAATGATGCCAATGTAATGTTCAAACCTTAAATTCAGAAGTTTTTTTCCATTATGATCCTTTTATTTTAGAATAAATAAATAAATAAAAGATCAGTAAACTGTAATAGAAGAATTAATTAGAATCAAAAAAATATTGAAAGCTTACATTTTGTATAATACAATGAATCTCATAATTGCTATCTTTCAAGTTAAGATACTAATTAAATAAATAGAATAATTAGTAAAGATAAAGAAATAATTATTATGTATCTTTGGTTTCAAAGATCTCATAATATTAATAAAATATTATGATTTGTTAACATACATTTCCATTAGATTCTTTATTTCCTAGAATGTGCTCTTTTTCAAAGAATTCAATAACTATAAAGGAAGAAATAAAACAACCCCAAATAGTTCCAAATTGTATAATATTAGGACTACTATTTTCTTTATCTATCATTTGCTCTTTGCAAGCAGTTTGATTTTCGGCAATATCATTAGTGTATTTTGACATACTTTAAGTGAGAATCATACTTCAATACTTCAAGATGATGGCATCCGATACATTTATAGTTTAAAGTGAGTAATGCAAAGTCAAATTGCAATTAAATTAAATTAATTATAATATTAGTAATTTCATAAATGTATTTACATTATGTAAAATAATAGATTAATTGACAAACAATATCTGAAATTTTGCTTTATGATTTATCATGAGTCATAATTAATTTTTGCAAATATAATTAGTCACTGTAATTGCCCCTTATTTGTTTTCTAGAACCCTAAAAAATAGGGTACATCGTTTTACTTATTTAAATTTCTGAAATTTTTGAAATTTTTTAATTTTTTCGAATAAGTTTTATTATTCCACTACATATATCAAATAAGTTTTACTATTCCACGTATATCAACATATATCAACATATATCAACATATATAATAAGCAAAACAATAAAAAATGAGATCAATGGATAGAAGGTATTGGTGCCGTACGCGCTCTTCAGTCTTATTTCTCGGTTGCCCTCTTGATTTTGAGTTGGTAGATTTAAGTGTTTTGAAAAACAAATTGCCCTCATCTGAAGAACCTAAAGACAATGATGACTATTCTGAATATGATGAGGATAAAAAGTTTGAATGGCTAGAGGAATATATAGAAAAGAATTATGGATCTCTTTTCTACGTAAATCAAGTTACAGTAGGACCTGATCTACAGGAATGGAGTCATCGAAACGAAGTATACTTGGCTATTCATTTACCATATGACGAAGATGAGGAACTTAAAATTCCTGTTTTAAAAAATTTTTTTACCAAATTTGATTTAAGTGTATTGGATCAATTTCGTGATCTGATGAAATTGTTAGGACAACCAGAAAAAGATTCTGAACCTGGATTGTGTTCCTGCCAATACAATATAGGATAAGAAGTAAAACATAATAATTTAGAAATATAATAGTGATTATTATTTACTTGGAAATTACGGGTATTTTTAGCAAATGTTATTATCAAGAAAGTATCAAATGCTCTTAATCATAAAGAACCATTCGATTGTGTAAAATTCTTTCTTTGTTTTTCTTTTGAATTTTATATAAAGTCATGTATCTACCGCGAAATTAATTAATCGATTTTAAAAATTAAATTATTTTAATGTCACAACCATAAGTCACTTAGCATCCGAGATTTTATGATTACGTTAAAGTTTATTGAAAGTATAACGAGATGGAAAATCAAACTAATATCTATAAATTTTGTTATCGTGTTTTATCGCTAAAGTACACAGTAACTTAAAGAAAAGTGAAAAATTATTCAAGTAAGAGCAGTGACGTATTGGACTTATAATCGTAATCACGTACAGCTAATCATTTTTAATAAAATGTGTAACCTAAGATTTTTGCATACTTTAATACTTTCCAGTTTCCACCCTAAATATATGTCCCTGCTTGGTTTACATTACGCTTGTCAAGACAATGGATACTTCAAGTCTTCAATATTATTGAATTTTGTGCTACCACACAAATTATCTGATCGGGACAATTACCCGATACTGTAATTACTCAACTAAAGAAATATATTACAAGACAAATTTTAACCATAGTTAATAAACCGTTAGCTCTGTTTCAAAATCCATTTGGTTAATTATATTGAAATCGTTCCGTAATCATAAAATGTTTGCTTGATAAGTCTTGTAATCTAAGATTTTCCTTTATCAGGTAATTTGCGTGGGTCGCACAATTCTGAAAATAGTGATAATATAAAAAATTGATTTACATAATTAACTGCGCTGCCCCTCTGTACCATGTTTACATTTTACTTTTGTCTCCAACTGTAAAATTCCGTGAATCTGCGCTAAAAAATCTAAGCCATGATTTGCATTATAAAATTTCATTAATTTGCATGATCATGAAAACAAAACAACGGAGCACTTTTTTTTTACGGAATATTTTACTTTTTTTACCGTACGAAAAAATTTTCTTTCAATAGACCTTAAGAATTGATGTTCTACGTAGTACGTACCCGTGCTTTTTGTTCCCCCAATATTGCCCGTTATCACGTGAATCGTACAAATAATTGCGCCAAATAATAAACAATAACGTAATCATTATTAAATTGTACAACGATTAGTAAAAACAGTGTCAAACTATAAATTTTGGTATACAATCAAAAAGAACTCGATTTCTTTTTTTTTTCCTCTAGCTTTTTTTTTCCTAGGAAAAAAAAAAAAAATTTAGTAATAGTAATGGTCTCACTAATGGAAACACGAGAAAATGTTGTACTGGAAGATCCGGGATCGTCTTCCATATCTTCTACTCAAAACGAGACAAATATAAGTAATCTTAATGATAACGCCGTCCCTAAAAATAATCCTTTTTATAATTTAATCGAAAAACAAGCAAAAGAATTTGAAGAATTTGGTAAACGAATGAGTTTAGATTTACAAAGTACTTACAGAGAATATTTAATTCAACAAAATAATATTATAAAAGAGAACACGAATTCTGTTGGAACGGAAAATGTTTGTAATAAACATGATGAAATAATCGATTCTCAATTACAATTAATCGATTCTTTAAGAGCTCGTGTTGAAATTTTGGAAACTGATCATCTTATTAAAGAGCAAGATATTAGAAAACTTCGAAATGAATTTAATGATTTCAAAAAGGAAATCCAATCAATTCTATCTATATCAACAGCTAAGGCAGCTACATCATCAGCTGCGCAGGATAATAAGGAAAATGCTTCTTTAGATACGAATGAAAATGCCGTCAAAGATTCGGAATTTACACCAATTCAATCTGAAGAACCATTAAAATTTATGTATGATGAAGAAGAAATATCCGATTATAAAAATGTCGATAAAGAGAAGATAAAACCTAATCAACCGTATTCTGATGTTCATGACAAACTGTATTCTGATGATCAAGATCATGACAAAAACATTTTCGCGAAATCTCAAGCATCTTATCAAAATCATCTTAAGGCTGAATTTGATATACCTTACCCTTATCAAGAATACGAAGAAGAAGCTGTGGCTGAAGTGACTGAATTTGAAACTTCTTTTCAACAACAGGATGATTATTACACTGAAGATTATTATAATTATGAAGATGGAACCTCATATCAAGATTATCCCAGCAATGATAATTACGGTTATGATAATTACGATTCAACGTATTTGCCTTCATCATCATATCAACAATCCAGTAATGATGCTGCCTACCAGAATGGTTATGATTCAACGTATTATGAATCTTCAACATCTTATCAACAATTTAATGATGGTAATTCTCATATCCCAATTTTTAATAGCATTCCACATGGAAAAACGTCAAAATCTCAAAAAACAAATATAAAAATTCATGCCAAAGTTGAAGAAATCCTTAATAATTTAAATAATAGAAGAATTCTTGATCATACATTCAAACCTTTACGACAAACTTTTAATATAAATCAGCTCTTAAAATATGAAAAGTCAGACTTATTTAATTCTTTAAGTAGTAAAACAAAAGGTTCTATTAGAATCTCGATTAATGACGAGTTAAGAGATGAATTGTCCGGTAAGAAGAAAATGATGACACAACCAATTAGCGTTTATGTGAATAGACAGATTGTTCCTTCTTTACCACCTGGTATTAAAAGTTATACTGAATTTGGGAAGACTTCTCAATATAATCGTTTATCTAGTGAGAAAAAGAAGAGAATTCAGAAAGTTATTTCGAAAGAAAAAATATAGTTAATAAATAAATCCTTTAACTTGTATTATTATTTTTTTTTTTTTAATCTAATAAATTATTATTACGTAAATTATCAAATTTACTGTGACGGATGCAATATAAACTTTTTTCCATGATTCCACCGCATTTTCCTTTCAAAACAAAAGAACATACCGTTCCATATATATGAGAATATCGAGAAATAAAGGAGAGTTCGGTATAACGAAATAGACCCATGGTATAAAAAAAAGTGAATTAAATACATTTTTCATTTAAATATTAAGTTAGAATTGGACAAACCGATCTGCTGCCGAAATGTGAGAAGCTTAAAGTGATGTGATTTTTATTTGGTCGTACTTCTCTCTTCAACTTTTAACTTACCAGACCAATCATGTAATCCCACGATCAAAATGTTAATAATCTAGTGGCTTTAATAAGGCTTATATCGTGAGAATTATTAATTATTAGGAAGAAAAATTGAGATGTCAAATTACTGTTTGATTCAGGATAGCGTACATGAAATAATTAAGGAAATGGATAGCGTAGATAGCGTGTATAACATCCTCATACGCAGCATACTCTATAAGTGGCCATCCAAAATAATGATTTTTAATTTCCGTTATATTACGTAATCTTGTCTCACCTGATTTTTTTTAGTCGCAGTGTTTATATCGTTATATCAGGGTTACAAGTTACAACCAGTTTTTGTTACAACGTTCTATGTGCGTTTAAACCCATTAAGTACCTCATTGAATAGACCAGTACGAGATAAAATAATTTAGCGATCCATTGAATATGGTATCTTACTATCTTTGGTGAATTTTATTATGATAATGAGAAAATTTAATATTCTTTAATATATATCATACTCTGACTGATGAACGTAAACTTAAATATCACTTAGCGAATGATATTTCCGAAAGATTATCTAACCAACCTAATCAAATAATCACGTGAATCAGGCAAATTTCCTTTCAAAGGAATACCGGCAATAAACAAAAATGTAATTTGTAATCAATATATATAAACTAAAAAAAAAAAAAAACCTTTTCCCTCCTAAATTCCTTTTTGTTTTATAATAATGGAAGTACAAGAAAATGTTATAAAAAAGGATTCATATCTTACTCAAAATGAAAAAAATAATATAAATTTGGATAATAATAATTATTCTAATAATAATAATAATAATAATAATAATAATAATAATAATAATAATAATAATAATATTTTAAATGATCGATATTATAATTTAATCATAGAACAAGCAAAAGAATTCGAAAATTTTGGTAAACAAATGAGTTTAAATTTACAAAATTTTGGTAAAGAACTTTTAATTCAACAAAATGATATTATTAACGAACCTTTTGATATAGAAAAAGTTTTTAAGGAATGTAAAGAAAAAATTGATTCTCAATTACAATTGATTGATTCTTTAAAAAATCGAATTGAAGATTTGGAAACTGATTCTTTTATTAAAACTCAAGACATTAAAAAACTTCAAAATGATTTTAGTTATTTTAATGAAGATTTTGAAACAACTGTACCAGCAGTTGTACCAATATCTATATCAGCAACGCTAGATAATAAAGAAAATGTTTCTTTGATCCCAGAATTAAATTTTCAATTAGTAAATGATAACCAACAGTACTCTGAGGATTATTATGATGAAGAATCTTCAACATCTTATCAAAAATACGATGAGGATAATTATGATGAAGAATCGTCTTCAACGCCATATCAAAAATACGATGAGGATAATTATGATGAAAAATCGTCTTCAACGCCTTATCAAAAATACGATGAAGATAATTATGATGATGAATCTTCAATAACTTATCGAAAGTATGATGAGAATAATTATGATGATGAATCTTCAATAATTTATCGAAAGTATGATGAGGATGATTATGATGAAGAATCATCAACAACTTATCAAAAATACGATAAGAATAATTATGATGAAGAATCTTCAACATATGAAAATGTATCTTATCAACAGTACATTGAGTCTGATCCTGGAATAACTTACTTTGATTTTATTCAATTTGAACGTGATTATATTGAACAACAGAAAAACGAACAACAAAAACTAGCTACATCATTAGCAAACGAACAACAAAGGCCTTCTACATCATCAGCAAACAGACAAAAAATGCCATCTACATCAGTGGCAAATAAACAATTTACATCATTAACCAATTCACAATCTTATATATCAAATTCGAATGTTCCTGCTAATAAAGAAAATCTAATGATGATTCATGACAAAGTACAAGAAATAATTAATGAAAAAAGCAACGGAAAACGTAGATTAGATAGAAAATTCAATAACCATACGTTCCGTCCTTTGTGTGACTTTGGTATGAATAGCCTTTTAAAATATGAAAAATCATATTTATTTAAATCTTTAAGTAAACGCCCAAGAGAACGTATCAAAGCTTCAATTCTTGCTGAGTTAAAAGATGAATTTATTAATAAAAGGAAGAACCTAACACAACCTATCAATGTTTATGCGGAAAAAAACATAATTCCTCGTTTACCATCTGGTATTAATAGCTATACCGATTATCAAAAACATTATCGTTATAATAATCTCTCTGACAAGACTAAAAGGAGAATTCAAAAAATAATTTCATTAGAAAATTGATTAAGTTAATCTTTAATTATTTATTATTGTAATTTTTTTACTAATAAAAAGTCCACGTTCCAGTGTTCCACCTATAAAATGATACCTGTAATGAAAAAATAGAATATCACATGTAATTTCTTCAAAGATATTGGTATGATGCAAAACTTATTCCGTTGATAATAGGCTTATTTGAAAAATGTAGTAAAGAACTTCGTCAGACGCCAGTAAAAAGGGGGGGAAACCTTCAATTCGATTGAAACATCAATTGGTGATAGTATGATGATGCATTGATAATCTGAAAAGGACATGTATATAAATATCTATACACTATTAAATTATATGTATGACTCTTAGTAAAGTATTAATAATTTGAAATACGAATTCTTTACCATAAATACGAACCTCCAATAAGAAATAGTGTCTATTGTTTTTGCTTTATTGAATATATTTATTCTTTTCCCAAAATCATAAATCAATTGATCAAGAAATTCACCCAAAGTTAACAAATCACGAAAAATTTAAATCTCGCAGTTTATTGCCAATTTTGTCAGGTCTATCGACTAATTCGAATAAATAAAGCATTCTGGCATGAAATTTTGATCGGATTAAGTTTCTTCTCTCCTTTTTTTTTTTTAAAAAAAAAATTAACCAAGAAAGAAATACTTATCATCAATCACAAATCTTGATATGGATTCTGAAACTTCAGAAAAGCAGAAACTTTTAGTATCGGGAAATCAAGAATCTAAACATGATCAACAAAAGAAGGAACGAGAAACTCAAACAGAATCCGATGATAAATTTGCATTAATAGAATTAAAAGCTCGTATTGAAGAATTAGAAACTGAATTTCTTATAAGAAGTTTAAATTATAAAGAGCTTCAAGAAGAATTTAACAATTTTAGAATGTTAATTCTTAAATCTGAACGTGGGCAATTATCAAAGAATATTCAGGATACATTTTCCGTCAATAAATCTAAATTTCTTCCAAATTTGGAGAATTTTGAGGAAGTTTCAGAATCAATTTATGATTATTATAAAGACAAACACATTCTTTTTACACATGATGATAATGATTCGATGTTATTTTCTTCTTCAAGAAGAAATCAAAATAAAGAAGCAAGTTTCATTGATGATGATTGTGATTACGATCTTGAAAATAAATATGATGATACAGTTGAAAAAGATTTTATTAATAAAGGAGTTTCTGGGCCATCGTCATCATCCGATCAGCAGACTATCAAATATGATTATTCTATTAAAAATAAGACTTCATCATTAAATCCTTATGCGGCTTCGTTTTTTCCCGGAAAAGATTATACAAATCAGGAAGAAACCACACAAGAAATTCAACGAAATAATGACGAACAAAAAGATTCAAATTTTCTTTTGAATATCCCTCTTTATGCATCTAGTAATATACCTTATTTCATCTTTCTTTGTAATGACTTTTGGAGAAATCACACAAACGTAGTCGAAAAAATTCACGCACTAGTTCAGCAAATTCTTTATCAATTCAGACTACTTAACCGAAAAGTCAACGTTGTGTCATTTAGATATTTGTATTTCTTTGAAGTTGATGATTTAATGAATTATGAAAAATCAAAAGAATTTAATTCTTTACAAAAGGCTCACAAGAGAATTATTAGGAATATGATTAATGCTTTATTAAAAGATGAATTATCTACTAATGTTACTTTTGTACGAAATATTAATGAGTATAGAAGTAGAGGATTAATTCCAAAATTACCAAAAAGTTTTAAAAGTTATGATGATTATACCAAGAGTGAGAAGTTTCAATCTTTGACCAAAAAGAAAAAGAAAATGATTAGAAGATTGGCTGAAAAGGAAAGGAATGATGAGTAAAGAATGCAAATTAATTAGATTAGTTATATATATAATTGTTATATAATGTGCTTTGTGTTAATAAAATTTATGTTTTCACTTGGATACTACGTTCAATGAAATATGATTTTTACCGATCTCTAGCCATCCATTTACTATACAAATTCATGTATAATAATAATGTTCGTACAAAGATATATGATACTTTATTACATGATCTATCAATAAAGGAAAACTAAAATTACTTGACACATAAAATTCCTTGATGAATACGAATATACGATAAATACGATGAATAAGATGAATAAAATGGATGTGAATAATATGAATACATAAAAAATTCTATATCTAATTACTAAATCTTCAACACAATATCTTTATTAGATTAATTTCCTAACTCTTGACTTATGTGTATCGCTTAAAGTATCAAACCAGTCACTATCATCCTTGCACATAGTATAATCGTCATATCCGTTAGGTAAACTTGGAAGTATATCTCTCTTAATATATTCATCTAAATCTTGTGAGAGCGTTACATTTGGTCCTTGGAATTCTTGTAACAACATACATTTAATATGATAATTAATATATCTTTTACTCTTTCTATTTAGAGAAATAAAATTATTCGTCTTTGTATATTCAATTAATTCATTAATATGATAAGAACTTTTCAAAAATTTGAACTGTCTTAATTTTACAAGATTGCCAAAAAGTTTATCAATTTCTTGAACTTTAGAGCTAAGTGAGACATCGTTATTTGAAGAATTTGAAGAGGTGTTATCCCAGTTCGAGCGTTCCATCATATTTTCATAATTTTTTAATAAAGTAGTATCATTGCTTTTATATAAAAGAGGAAAATCATCAATTTCTTGACGAAGTTTTTTAATATTTTGATCTTTTTTGATAGCATCATTTTCCAATTCTTCAATACGAGTCCTCAAAGAATTAATTAATTTTGCTTGAGTATCGATTTTTTTTTGATAAGTTTCATAAAGTTTTTCATCAAGCTTTTTAAATTCATTTTCATATCCTTTATGTGATTCTTGTAATCGTTTTCCAAATTCTTCAAATTGTACTGCTTGTTTCTCGATTATTTTATTAAGTTTACCAGTTTTATTCACTTGTGATGACATGATAATTGAGAGTTGTAGGGTTGATAAAAGATCAAAAGAACAAAGGAAATTCGAATGACGTATTTATATGTGATGATCGTAGTACAAACAACAGGATTGTGAGGATTGTGGGAAAATCTTGAAAATTTTTGAAATCAAAAAATCGACCGATGAGGATTTTTTCCTAACTATAGTAATTTGTATGCTTTTCCATTTTGAAAATAAATATCCTTTCTTTGCTATATTATTATTATTAGTTGTTTTTGAAGAATTTATAAAATTTGTTAATTTTTGTTAATTTTTCTCTTTTCTCTAATATAACTAATTTTCTAACCCTCATTTTTATTATGTTACTTAATTTTTTAAAAAGATCACTTTTCTCATATTCAGTATAATTATTATATCCTGAAGGTAATTTTGGAATAATACCTCTATTAATATATTCTTCTAAATTTTGAGAAAGTATTACATTTTCTTGATCAAATTCATTTGATAAGGTTAAATTAATAAGAAGGTTTAAAACTTCTTTAGGTTTATCATCCAAAGAATTAAAATAATTTGTTTTAGTATATTGTACGAAATCATCAATTGTAAAAGATTTTTTTAAAACTCTAAAATGTTTTAATTTAAGTCCCAAACTAGAATTTTCTCTTCGAGTAATAATTTGTTGAATTTTAATATGAAGTTGTACTGAAATAATTTCTTTAATTTCTTGATTTTCTGAATTAATAAAAGAATTTATAGAATTATTAAATGAATCGATTGAAACATCATTTTGATCTTTGGATATCCAATTACCTTTATTATTAGTGGAATTACAAGTGGTCTCAATGTAATCATTCTCATCTCGTTCCTCCTGATTTTGTTGATCTATTTCTTGTTTCAATTTTAAATTCGTTTCTTGTTCTTGTTGAAGATTTTGAGATTTAATTTTTGCAATATATCTTTTAATAATCTCATTCATAGTAATATTATATATAGGAGTATTTTGTTCATTTTGTTCATTTTGTTTTGAAAAATTCTTGTGTTCATGATCTTCATCAAAAGGTTTATCTGATTTATCATTTTCTTGTTTTTCAATTGAATTTGGATGATCAAAATCTATAGAATCTATAGAATCTATTACTTTTGATGACTCATCATTTTTTAAGAGAGTGGAATCATAATTATTTACATCTTTTTTTTCATTCTTATCATCCTTATCATCCTTATCATCCTTATCATCACCTTTTTCATCAAATTTTTTTTCAATATTTGTAATATTATGATTTATAAAAAATTTTTTAAAATTTTGTTCTAATACTTCAATACGAGATCTTAAAGAATCAATTAACCGATCTTGATCTTCAATCTTTTTTCTACATTCACATTCAATATCTTTATTGGGGATATCATCTTTATTGGGGATATCATCTTTATTAGGGCTATCATCTTTATTAGGGCTATTATCTTTATTGGGGATATCATCTTTATTGGGGATATCATCTTTATTGGGGCTATCATCTTTATTAGGGCTATTATCTTTATTGGGGATATCATCTTTATTGGTGGAATTATTATTATCTTTATAGAAATTATTATCTTTATTGAAATTATCTTTATTGGATGATTTTTTAATATATTCGTGATAAAATGATTGTAATTCTAAGTTCATATGTTTACCAAATTTTTCAAATTCTTCTGCTTGCCTTTCTATTAAATTACGAAATAATAAAGTTGATTCCATCTTTTGTATGTATAAAATTTTTTTTTCAGTCGAAAAGAAAGAAAGAAAAAAAGAAAAAAAAAAAGTTGGCGAAAAAAAGGTGAGAATTTACATCATAAAGATTTAATTTTTTATATATTAAAAAACTTATGGTAAAATTAGTGGATTATTTGTTGTGTCAGGAGGTAAACCTTAGTGCTTATCTGTTATAGTATGATTTCACTGTGCCACGCACTGCCACCAACTCACGTTGATCAAATGATCGCGTAAATATATATGTAATGTGTAATTTATTTTACATAATTATTAAAAATCATTTTATTTATCTCTTAAAAAATTACAAAAAGCCACGGCTTATTTAAATGATAAAAAAAAAAAGCCAAATATTTATTATTAACTTCTTTTATTATTAGTAATAAAAGACAAATGAAAGAAATAATAATAATAATAAAAAAAAAAAAAAAAAAATTTGGTTAATATATTTCGATATCCCCTTTAACCCCCTTAAAAAAAAAGATACTTAAAAAAAAAACATTTATAAGAATTATTCCCACATACTGTTCATTATTACATTAATTGAATTACCCCAAATTATTTCTTAGGTTCAACTGTAATAATCTTTCTAATTCTCTTCTTTTTCTCATCAGATAACTTGGAGAAATTACTAGTCTTCTCGTAATCAGCATAACTTTTAATTCCAGGTGGTAAAGTAGGAATTATCTTTCTTTTGACGTATTCTTCAATAGGTTGGGTAACACGTTTATCCCTGTTGCATAATTCACTTCTTAGAGCTGTTTTCACCATCAATTTAATGGATCTTTTAGGGTCCCTCGCTAACGAATTATAATAATTCGTCTCTTGATATTTAATCAAACCATCAAGAGAAAATTGATTCAAGAGATAATTAAAAGTCTTTTGCTTAATTCTTGTATTTTGCTCTTGGAAATGAGCAATAGTATATTGAACTTCAGCTTGAATTCGTTCAATTGCGGAAGGAGCTCTCTGTGACCCTTGAAGTAATGATTTATTTTGTGATGATGAAGTGGAAATAGATGAATAAGGTTTGATTGAAATAGGTGGAAGACAGGAAATATTATCTTTTGATATTGGGGTGGAGGGTTGTGTAACATAATTGAAATCATCATTCAATTTATCATTTTTAGTATTTAATTCTTTCGATCCAAATTCAGTCGATTTAAGATCAAGTAATAAATCTCTAAGTTTTTGATTCAAATTATTATTAGAATCTTGAAAAGAGCGTTGTGAAGGATTGTATTTAATATCTTCCTCTAATTCATCATCTACCTGATGATCAGATAAGGATTCTTCGGTAGATACTTCCTTGGAATCGGAATCTTTACTCTTTCCTTTAAACAAAGCGGATGATGATGATGATGATGACGATGATGACGATGATGATGATGATGATAATGATGATGATGATGATAATAACGAAGATGATTTCCCATTATCTTGATTAGTAGTCTCGATTACTCTACGTTCATTGGTATTGTATTTATTATTTGAGAAAGATGATTTCACAGAAGTAGAAGATTCACCATGATTCCTAAAAGTTGAATGATTATAAAAATATTCATCAAATAATACTGATCCAAAAATTGAGGTTTTTTTATTTTCAACGAGAGTTTCCATTTTCTCTTTAATTTGATCAGTTGAAGAAGGGATTGGTAAAACATCGTTGACACCATAAACAGCTTTTGGTTGAATATTTTTAAAGATTAATCTTTCTTTTTTAATATCAATTTCATTTGACTGAATATTATCAGCAATTAATCTTTCATTTGACCAAATATTTTCAGCGGTAGAAGGTTTATTAATAACAATATTATTATTATTAATAATATTTTTATTATTATTATTCTTAATAATATTATTTGAACGAATATTATCAGTAGAAGAAGGTGATTGTTTTGAAACAGAATCTTTAAGAATAAATTCAAAATCATCACTATCATTCTCTTCAAATAAAGAATTACTTTTTTTAAGATCAAAAGATTGTAAAGGATTTTCAAGACCAAAAAGTAATATAATTTCTTTTTTAAAATCAAGAAATTCATTTTTAAGCCTTTGAATTTCATGGTCCTTTTTAATAGAATTATTTTCCAAATCCTCAATACGTGACTTTAGAGAATTTATTAAATGAGATTGATAATCAAGTTGATGTTGTTGTTTCCCTAAAATAATATCCAACTCGGAAGTTTTAGAAATATCATGATTTTTAATAAAAAATTTATAATAGTTTTGAACATCCAAACTCATTCGTTTTCCAAAAGTTTCAAATTCTTTAGCGTGATTTTCTAATAAAGTAAATAAAGTATCAGACGGGGACAAAGTTTTTTTAGCGTTAAAAGTATCAGAATCCATATTTTTTAAAGGGAAAAGAAAGGAAGCTTTAAGAAAAATAGAAGATATTTCTAAAAGTGTGGGAAATGAGGAAAAGGTGTAAAAGATGATAACGGTGTAGTAATACCAGATGATTATATCCCCACCCTAATTGTTGCTTTTTATAAATTTAACGGATACAATTGTAGTACAAACATGACAAATCATGATAGTCTGTGGCGCAGTCAATAAGTATTTTTGTAGCACACACGATCATAATGGAAATAATACGTCAAAAATGGTCACTTTCCGTATATGAAAACAATTAGAGTTGGGGAACGAACCCTTTTTTTTTTATTATTATTGTTATTATTTATATATATGAAATATACTTGTTATAATGTTAAAAAAATTTTTTTTCGTTTTAAAAATAATTTTTTTTTTTTTTTGTCAATCATCTAAATAAACGTGACAAAAGCCTCTTTTTTTTAGATTTGTTTTTGTTTCCATGATCTGGATGTTTTTTTTTCTAATTTAGGATATAAGGATCGAAGAACTCGTGACTGTAAAATTTCACGTAAGATAAAAAGAAAGTTTTATGCATTTAATAATTACGGCTACTATAATACACGTCACAAGATATTGCATGTGATCTCCCCCAAGCATTTAATATAGTCAGATAAGGGTAAATTACCTCAATCTAATTTCTTCGCGATGATTTATTTATTTATATTATTTTTTATTTTTATCCTGATTTTAAAATATACGAAATTGATGAAATAGATGATAAATTAATATGACACAATTTATTCATAAAAAATATTTGGACTTTTTTTTTAGTGATACTTATTTTTATTTTTTTTTTGAGTATTGCTAAATCTCGCCGCAGGCGATTCTCACCGCAGGCGATTTTCGCCGC
>JADRCO010001076.1:0-22788 GCA_021464525.1 Rhizophagus sp. LPA8_4_AMF
ATGGAAATATAAGTTATTGGAATGATGAAAAACAAAATTGGGAAAGAGAAAATCAGAAGATGATTGTAATTCTGATTAAATTAAATAATTCAAAAAATATTAAATTAGAATTTAGTAATGAGGTATTATTAACTTGTTATATGAAATTCTTGAAATTTTTAATTTATACTTATATATTATATATTTTCTAGACCAGTGAATCTTATGGAATAACTCAAAATCCAGAAACAAAAGATTATATAATGGTTTTGAATGAAAAATGCAAAAAATGTAATTACATATGTGATGCAGTTCATTTTCAACAAGATTTTGTAAGTTGGACCAGTGGTAATGATAATATTGATAAATTTGTTCGAGATACTCAGTTATCAGCTCATAAAAATGCGAATGATATATTAGAATGGATACCTTATGATAGATTTTATATTTTTAAAAAAAGTGGTTTTAGTGAAATATGTGAAGCAAATTGGATTGATGGAAATATAAGTCATTGGAGTGATGAAAAGCAAAGTTGGAAAAGAAAGAATCAAAATATGATTGTAACACTGAGAAGATTAATTAATACAAAAAATATTACATTAGAATTTAAAAATGAGGTACGATTAATTTATTATTTAATGAAGTATTTGAATTTTTAATTTTTGCTAATGTATTATATAATATTTGTAGATCAGTAGACCTTATGGAATAACTCAGAATCCAAAAACAAAACACTATATGATTGTCTTGAATGATAAATGTAAAAAATGCAATTATTCCAAGTGCAATACAATACATTTTCGACAAAATCTTATAAGTTGGACTAGTAGTGATAATGTCATTGATAAATTTATTCGAGATACTCAGCAATCTGCTCATGAAAGTGCAAGAGAAGCATTAGAATGGATACCTTATGATAGATTATATAATATCAAATGTATTGTAGAAAAGAAAGAATATAGAGCAAAATGGATTGATGGAAATATAAGTTATTGGAATGATGAAAAACAAAATTGGGAAAGAGAAAATCAAAATATGATTGTGACACTGAGAAGATTATATAATACAAAAAATATTACATTAGAATTTATAAATGAGGTATAACAAGTGTCATTTAATAAAATTTTGGAATTCTTAATTTACTAATACTATATTAAATTTATAGATTAAAATAGATCATGTATTTTATGGAATAACTCAGGATCTAAAAACAAAAATTTATATGATGGTTTTAAATGAAAAATGTAAAAAATGTAATTATATATGCTATGCAATTTATCTTCAACAAAATTTTGATAACTGGACTAGTGGTAATGATGACATTGATAAAGTTATCCAAGATACTCAGTTATCAGCCCATAGAAGTGCAAGAAAAGCATTGGAATGGATACCTTATAATAGATTATGTGATATCAAATATATTGCAGAAAAGAAAGTAGTATATAAAGCAAAATGGATTGATGGAAATATAAGTTATTGGAATGATGAAAAACAAAATTGGGAAAGAGAAAATCAAAATATGATTGTGACACTGAGAAGATTATATAATACAAAAAATATTACATTAGAATTTATAAATGAGGTATAACAAGTGTCATTTAATAAAATTTTGGAATTCTTAATTTACTAATACTATATTAAATTTATAGATTAAAATAGATCATGTATTTTATGGAATAACTCAGGATCTAAAAACAAAAATTTATATGATGGTTTTAAATGAAAAATGTAAAAAATGTAATTATATATGCTATGCAATTTATCTTCAACAAAATTTTGATAACTGGACTAGTGGTAATGATGACATTGATAAAGTTATCCAAGATACTCAGTTATCAGCCCATAGAAGTGCAAGAAAAGCATTGGAATGGATACCTTATAATAGATTATGTGATATCAAATATATTGCAGAAAAGAAAGTAGTATATAAAGCAAAATGGATTGATGGAAATATAAGTTATTGGAATGATGAAAAACAAAATTGGGAAAGAGAAAATCAGAAGATGATTGTAATTCTGATTAAATTAAATAATTCAAAAAATATTAAATTAGAATTTAGTAATGAGGTATTATTAACTTGTTATATGAAATTCTTGAAATTTTTAATTTATACTTATATATTATATATTTTCTAGACCAGTGAATCTTATGGAATAACTCAAAATCCAGAAACAAAAGATTATATAATGGTTTTGAATGAAAAATGCAAAAAATGTAATTACATATGTGATGCAGTTCATTTTCAACAAGATTTTGTAAGTTGGACCAGTGGTAATGATAATATTGATAAATTTATTCGAGATACTCAGTTATCAGCTCATCAAAATGTGAATGATATATTAGAATGGATACCTTGTGATAGAGTTTATATTTTTAAAAAAAGTAGTTTTGGTGAAATATATGGAGCGAAATGGATTAATGGAAATATAAGTCATTGGGATAGTGAAAAACAAAATTGGGAAAGAGAAAATCAAAATATGATTGTAATTCTAAAGAGATTAAATAATCCAAAAAATATTATAACAGAATTTAAAAATGAGGTATAATTAACTTGTTATTTAATGAAAATTGAAATTCTAATTTTTACTAATATATTATAGCTGTTTGTAGATAAGTGGATCTTATGGAATAACTCAAAATCCAGAAACAAATAATTATATGATGGTATTAAATGATAAATGCAAAAAATGTAATTGTATATGTTATGCAATTAATTTTCAACAAAATTTTGTAAATTGGACTAGTGGTAATGATGACATTGATAAATTTATTCAAGATATTCAGTTATCAACTCATAAAAACGTGAATGATACATTAGAATGGATACCTTATGATAAGTTATATAATATCAAATATATTGCAGAAAAGAAAGTATATGAAGCAAATTGGACTGATGGAAATATAAGTTCTTGGAATTATATAGATCAAAATTGGATAAGAGAAAATCAAAATATGATTGTAATTCTAAAGAGATTAGATAATCCAAAAAATATTATGTTAGAATTTATAAATGAGGTATAATTATTTTATTATTATTTAATGAAAATATTTGAAACTTTAATTTTTGTTAATATGTTATATATATTTGTAGATCAATGGGTCTTATGGAATAACTCAAAATCCAGAAACAAAAAATTATATAATTGCTTTGAATGATAAATGTAAAAAATGTAATGGTATATGTTATGCAATTCATTTTCAACAAAATTTTGATAATTGGGCCAGTGGTAATGATGACATCGATAAATTTATTCAAGATACCCAGTTATTAGCTCATGGTAATTATGGCAATGATGTGTTTAAAGATGTATTAGAATGGATACCTTATGATAGATTTTACAATATAAAATATATTGCAAAAGGTGGATTTGGCGAAGTGTATAGAGCAAATTGGATTGATGGGTACATAGTTAATCAGAAATCTGGTTGTTGGAACAGACACAATAAAAACATGTTTGTGGCTCTGAAGAGTTTGTATAATTCAGAAAATGTTACATTAGAGTTTATGAATGAGGTATAATTTAATTATTTGATTTATTATTTTAAATAAGATATTAAAAATGTTGATTGTATTAGTATTTATATATTCTTATTTTAATATAGATAACATTTCATAATAAAGGAAGAATAAATAATTCTTTTATTATTGGATTTTATGGAATAACTCAGGATCCAGAAACAAAAAATTATATAATGGTTTTAGATTATGCAGAAGATGGAAGTTTACGAAATTACTTAGATAAAGAAGATATCAAATTAAATTGGAATGAAAAAATTGAATATATGTTTGATATTGTAACTGGACTTAATCGTATTCATAATAAGGAATTAATTCATCGAGATTTGCATATTGGGAATGTATTAAAACTTAAATATAGGATTGCTATAGCTGATATGGGATTATGTAAGCCTGCAAATTATATTGCATCAGAAAGCAAAATATATGGTGTTTTACCTTATATTGCTCCTGAAGTTTTAAGAGGAAAAAAATATACTAAAGCTGCTGATATTTATAGTTTTGGTATAATAATGTATGAAGTAATTTCTGGATTACCCCATATAATGATATAAGCCATGATGAAAATCTAGCAATAAAAATTTGCCAGGGATGTAGGCCAAGGTTTAATATCAAAGTACCTCAATTAATTGTACATTTAATTAAAAGATGCTTAGATGCAAACCCATTAAATCGACCAATGGCAAGAGAAATTAAAGATATTTTACGTGAATGGCAGCTATATATGCCAACAGACTTGCAAGATCAAATTAAAGAAGCAGATGAATTTAATAATGATAACCTACCAATTGATAGTGTGCCTTCAACTAGTTTAGGGTTATCATATGAAACGCGTTCAGAAGCTAATAATATGCCTTCGACTAGTTTAGGTTTACCATATGAAACGCGTTCAGAAGCTAATAATGTGCCTTCAACTAGTTTAGGTTTATCATATGAAACGCGTTCAGAAGCTAATAGTGTACCTCCAGCTAGTTTAGGATTATCATACGAAATACATTCAGAAGCTATTTATGCGAGTAGATTGCTTGATTTTAATGATCTTCCTGAACCAAAAAATTCTGATGATTAATATAAACAAAATGATAATATTATAAGCATGGAATTTTCAAGTAATTAGCATTAATTAATAAGTTGATTATTTTAAAAATGTGAACCAATTATTAAAGATGCTAATTAATTTTTTTATTAATAGAATCATTATAAATTGATATTTCTAAATCGAATACCAATTAGCAATTAAAAAGTAAATTTTTTAATTTATAAGATTAATGGATTAATAATAATATATATTTTCTAATGATTTATGTTATTTTATTAATTTTTTTTTTTAGGTCCAAAATAGAAAATTAAAAAGTACAGTATTGGCGTTACTGGTATTATAGAGTATAATATTTTCATTAAAAACATTATTTTTCAGATAGTTTTTTTATTTTATATCATTTCAATTTTAAAGTCTGTCTAATTTAGCTTTCTTATAATAAATATATTTATTTTATTTGGGTTTAAATTTATTTTATTTTTTCTTTTCCAAATTAAGGGAATGATAATTTTTTTGCAACTAAACTAGTGAACATGATCTTGATTTTATATGTCCATAATATTAACTTATATAATTTTTAAATTTGGCTTACAAATAAAGCAACAAACTAGTAACAATGATTTTAAATGATTTTAAATTATTTCGGTTATGTACAAAATATTTAGCTTAAACTCTCAGTATTCTTTTTTTGCTAACAAAATTCCCTTTACTAACATTCTAGAGCATAACATTGTTTTACACCCAAGCCTGTTAATTCTATAAAATTCTGGTCAAGATATGCAATTGTAGTTACTACGTGGTCCAAAACTCAAATTTTAATGTACAGTATTTCTTTTTAACGAGAACCTTAGCATCCCTACTAGACATGTAAGTAAAATCAAATTGATACGATTTGTAGTCAAAAAAATTTCAATATCAACTAGTTAATTGGTTGATTACCTGATTTTTTAGCTGGTTAAGATTTTTGAATGTTTCAACCTCTAGGCAGGGGCTAATACATTTAAATTAAGTGCTATTTCTCTATAAAAAAAATTTGGAAAGACCCCGATAAATAATCATTTTTCTAGTTTTTATTCCGAAGAAACTCAGACACGTGATCATTTTTCTGAAAAATTTTTTATAGGGTTTAAGTGACAAATTTTTTATCCTGCTTTGAACACACGCAAGAAAAGAAGATTAAAATCATACATTATCTTATAAAATTCTTTACGATGACCAGACCAGCCAATTAAATAACTCCGAGAAATTGCAACTTTAAAAAAAGTGAAAATATACATTGATAAATAAATAAATAAATATTTGTTTTTGCGTATGTAATATTATAAATCCATTAGTATGATAACGTCATTATTCAATTTTTTTTACATAATCATACGCTTGATGTCATTTGTAAACCGCAACATTTTTTTTTTGCTCGCTTACTTTTGTATTCAATAATAGGATGCCTAAACATTTTTCTTAAATGTTAAGTAAAATTACATTGTAGTTTTGGAAGATGATAAGTATTATGGCATTAATATTGAAGTTTGACGATGATCAAAATACAAAAATAATTCATTTCTCCTATATTATCGTTCTCTATTTTACGATGAAATTTAACTTCTAAAAAAAGAATAATTATGATATCTTGGTTTATATAAAGTTTCCAAATATTTTACAGAAAATTTTAGGGTTATTTTAGAGTAAGTTGCATTTATATTTTATTAATTTTTTATCATTAATATTTTAAATTCAACAAAAAAATCTAAGGCATATTTATGGCGGTATAATTTTCTAATTAATTGCCAAATATACACAACCAGCCGATATATCAGTTCAAATCCTTATGTGTAAATTATATTTATTATTTTTTATCTGAAATTATTTTGCTTTTTATAATATTTTAATTGCATAATATATAGTAATTAGTCAACCGAGATTTATATACAATATAGTCACATTAATTTATATACAATAGAGTTTGTTATTTGTTTAATTGTTCAAATAATTGTGATTAAAACAAGTATCAATCATTTATTTGAGCTCACAACGTAATAGCTAATTACAAACTGATTTTATTTATGTAAATAAAAAATCACATATACTCTATAATCAGTGTTGAACAATAACTAGTAAATATATATGAATGTAAAGAAAAAAAAAATATAATTACTCATATCTAATATGTTAGTAGTAGAGAAAGAAAACTGATGATTTGATATAGAACATTGAGGTCTAAGGACAAGCAACTATACATGATATTAAATAAACTTCTACATATAAAAAGAATAAAAATATTTCAATCAACTAGCTGTCTGCATTTAGGCTTTATCATAGTAAGATATCAAAGAAAGATCATATTGTGATAAAGATATTTGAAAGTTAAATATCATATGATTGCTAAATAAAAATTTAATCTGAATGGGACATAATTAATCAGTGATGAGACAACTTAAGCATTCAGAATTATCATACTTGGGGAGATCTTTTGTAAAAGGATCAAGTAATCGAGATGTATAAACAGCTTCTGGATGTTGTTCGTTTTTCTTAAAAGAAGTGAGGTGTGATTTTCTGTAAATTTCTGCTTCTTTGAATTGTCTTTTAATTTCAATTGCATTTGATTCACCTTTTTTATATGAATTATAAAAATCATAAAATAACCTGATCTCAGCATTTATCTCAGCAGCATTTGGTCTATTATCTGGATTTAAATCCCAACATCTTTTCATTAAGTCAATATAGCATTTTGGTGCTTCCAGCTCATTTATTTCAGGTCTAATTCCATTGCATATCTCTAATGTTAAATGATGGTCATGTGCACAATGGTCAAAAGGTTGTTTTCCAGTTGCTGTGAAATACATAATCATACCAAAGCTATATATGTCTGCTGACTGAGTATAAGGTTTTCCTCTTAATACTTCAGGCGCCATATAAGGAATAACTCCATAAGTTTTTACTTCACTTATGTTATTCACATCTTCACATAATCCCATATCTGCTATAAATAACGATTTCCTATTAAGAAAATTGAAGTTTTTTGTTAAAAACAATATATTTCCTGTATGAAAATCATGATGAACCTTCTGTTTCTTATGAATTCCCTTGAGACCTTCAATGATACTTAGAAGTGTTTGTATTTTATTTTTCCAATCAAAATCTTCATGATTTGTACCTATCCAATTATTATAACTTCCACCATCCGCATATTCAATAACTATAATATAATCTTTTGTATTTGGATTTTGGGATATTCCATATACATTAAGAATATCATCCATTTTATTAATTGAATATGCTCTAACCTATTATAACATAAATTAATAATTAAAAAGCATTCCAATTATTAAAATAAATTTATTAAGAAAATATCATACCTCATTTAGAAATTTATCAATTGCATTTTCTGAAATATTTAAACACTTTAAAGCAACTTTTTTATTTGAAATTCTAGTACACATTTCTTTATCAACATCATATTTTATTGGGCCGTCTTTCCATATTGCTGAATATACTGTAGCAAATCCACCTTTACCTATCTCTTTAATGTAATCAAATTGATCATATGGTATCCATTCAAATATTATATTAAAATGAGAATTAATCTTTAGTTGCATTTCTTGAATTAAATCATCAATTTTTTCATTTTTAGTACTATCAATGTAAGTCGCAGTTATTAGACATTGCTTACACCATGTATGATCTATATTTCCATATTTTTCACCACAATTTTTGCAATATGTTTTACCATATTCTGTACAATATTCATTTTCAAGGATCAAAATATAATCCTTTTTATCTGGATTTTGAGATATCCCATATATTTTAAAACTATTATCATATTCTTTAACCTGTTAAATTATAATGTAACATAATTAAATTACAAAAAATATTTAAATTTATAATTTATACTGTAAATGTTTCATACCTTATTTAGGAATTTTTGTGAATCATTAAAACATAATAAAGCAACCTCATATTCCCATGTTGCTGAATATACTGTAACAAAATGGCCTTTGCCTATATTCCTAATTTTATTAAACTGATTGTATGGTATCCATTCAAGTTTTATGTCACTTGGTTCATTAATTTTTAATTGAATTAAACTATCAATTTTATCATTTCCACTTTTCCAGCCCATAAAATTACATGGTTTACACCATTTATATTGGATATCTGTATATATTTTATCACATATATCACAATACTTTTTGTTATTAAGAACCAAAATATAGTCCTTGGTATCTGGATTTTGAGAGATTCCATATATCTTAAAAACATTTTTATCAAATTTATTTGTTGAATATTTTTTTACCTAAAGCATAATAATAGAAGAGTAAGTATATTTTATAAAAATAAATTCCAATAAAAAAATATAAATTTTGTACCTTATTTATTAGATAATCAATGGGATTTTGTAAGTTGGACAAACATTTTAAAGTAATTTCTTTGTTTGAATCTCTTGTATACTGATTATTATGAGTTAATGGATTATACTGATTATTATAACATAATGGGCCATCCTTCCATATTGCTGAATATACTGTCATAAAACCATATTTGTCAGTTTCTTTAATTTCATCAAACTGATAGTATGGTATCCATTCAAATACTACATCATTATGGTCCTTAATTTCCAATTGTCTTTCTTGAATAAGATCATCAATTTTTTTATTTTCACTTGTCCAGGTATAATTATTCTGAACCAAAATATAATCATTTGTATCTGGATTTTGAGATATTCCATATATTTTAAGTAACTTACTGTTTGTCAACCATTTTTTAACCTAAAACATAATAATTGAAATAAGTATATTTTTACAAATAAATGCTATAATAATTTGACTTTGTTGAAATTTCATACCTCACTTACGACTGATTCAATAGGACTTTGCGAGTTATGCAAACATTTTAAAGCAACATTTTTATTTGAATGTCTTAGATAATTTTTACTCCAATTATTCTTTCTGTGTAATGGACCATTTTTCCATATTGCTGAATATACTGTCATAAAACTATCGTTTCCTATTTTTTTAATTTCATTAAACTGGTTGTATGGTATCCATTCAAATATTACATCATTATGATCTTTAATTTCTAATTGTATTTCTTGAATGAATGTATCAATTTTTTCATTTCCACTGATCCAATTTATAAGGTTTATAAAATTATTTCGAACTAAAATATAATCATGTGTATATGGATTTTGAGATATTCCATACAATACAAAAAATAACCGATAGTTTACTGGATATTTTTTTGCCTAAAACATAAACAAGAAATTAATAAAATAAAAATGTAATAATAAATGAATGCAACAATAATATTTGTAAGGAATTTAAACCTCATTTATTATAGAATCAATGAGTTTTTCTGAATTATGGAAACATTTTAAAGCAACTTCCATATTTGGATCTCTTGCATATCTACCATAATGATAATATAATGGACCATCCTGCCATATTGCTGAATATATTGTTATAAGGCCATTTTTGCCTGTTTCTTTAATTTTATTAAACTGACTGTATGGTATCCATTCAAATACTGTATCATCTAATTTATTGATGAATTTTAATTGCATTTGTTGAACGAAATTATCAATTTTTTCATTCCCAACCATCCAATTTACTAAATCTACGGAATTATTTTGAACTAAAATGTAGTCGTTTGTTTTTGGATTTTGAGATATTCCATACAATATAAGAAACTTGTCATTTTTTGTTGAATATTTTTTGACCTAAAACCATGAACAAAAAAATAAATATTATATTAAAAAAATGTAATAATAAGAGTAATAATATTTATAGAAATTTATACCTCATTTATTAGAGAATCAATTGGATTTTGTGAGTTATGCAAACATTTTAAAACAACTTTTTTATTTGGATTTCTTGTATAATTTTCACTCCGTCTATCATTTTTATGTAATGGACCATCTTTCCATATTGCTGAATAAACTGTCATAAATCCATTTTTGCCTGTTTCTTTGATTTTATTAAACTGATTGTATGGTATCCATTCAAATATTACATCATTATAGTACTTAATATTTAATTGCTTTTCTTGTACGAAACCATCTATTTTTTCATTTCCACTTATCCTGGCAGAATAATTTTGAATCAAAATGTATTTATTTGTATCTGGATTTTGAGATATTCCATACAATACAATAAACTTGTCATTTTTTGTTGAATATTTTTTAGCCTAAAACGTAAACAAGAAATTAACAATATATTAAAAGATATAACGTAGTAATATCTATAGAAATTTATACCTCATTTATTAGAGAATCAGCAGGATTTTTCAAGTCATGCAAACATTTTAAAACAACTCCTTTATTTGAATCTCTTAAATAGTTACTCCAATAATTCTTTCTGTGTAATTGGCTATCCTTCCACATTGCTGAATATACCGTTATAGAACAATTTTTGCCTATTTCTTTAATTTCATTGAACTGATTGTATGGTATCCATTCAAATACTACATCATTATAGTTATTAATTTTTAATTGCCTTGAATGAATGAAATTATCAATTTTTTCATTTCCGATCATCCAATTTACTGAGTTTACGGGATTATTTTGAACCAAAATGTAGTCATTTGTATCTGGATTTTGAGAAATTCCATACAATTTAAGAATCGGGTAATTTTTTGTTGAATATTTTTTGGCCTAAACCATAAAGAAATTAACATTATATTAAAAATATAATAATAAATATAATTATATTTTTAGAAATTTATACCTCATTTATTAGAGAATCAATGGGATTTTGCAAGTTATGCAAACATTTTAAAACAACTTTTTTATTTGAGTCTCTTTTAGATTTAATATGATTATTATAATTATAATGGTATGGGCCATCCCTCCATATTGCTGAATATACTGTTATAGAATCAATTTTACCTGTTTCTTTAATTTCACTAAACTGATTGTATGATATCCATTCTAATACTCTATTTGCTGTATATCTTTCTTGAATGAAAACATCTATTATTTCATTTCCACTCATCCAATTTATAAGGTTTATAGCATTATTATGAACCAAAATGTAATCATTTGTATCTGGATTTTGGGATATTCCACGCAATAGGAGAAAGTTGTCATATTTTGTTGACCATTTTTTTGCCTAAAGTATCAACAAGAAATTAACAGTATATTTAAAAAAAAATGTATTAATTAATGTAATAAACTTTACAGTAATTTTATACCTCGTTTATTAGAGAATCAACAGGATTTTGCGAGTTATGCAAACATTTTAAAGCAACTTTTTCATTTGAACGTCTTTTATACATATCGCTAATATTACGACATAATGGACCATCTCTCCATATTGCTGAATATACCGTTATAGAATCATTTTTGCCTGTTTCTTTAATTTCGTTAAACTGACTGTATGGTATCCATTCTAATACTATATCGTCATAGGAAATATTTGATTGCCTTTTTTGAATGAAATAATCAATTTTTTTATTTCCGCTGGTCCAATCTACAAATTTGTTTTTTAAGTAGAACTCAATTTCTTTATACATTTTTTTAAAAGCCTATAAAATTTTGAAGGAAAATTTATTTATAATCTAGAAACTATAATGATCGTTGTATGCGTAACATTTATGGTTTTTATTTAATTATTTTTATGAATAACAATATGTGTAACTTGAAAATTATTATGTATTTTTTTTGTTAGGCTATACCTCTCTATGTAACAGTTAAAATTACAATAATGCAATTAATGCATGCTGTTGACCATTAATTAACACAAATAATAATAAAAGTGCGCGTGATGTATTTGTAGGGCGTCGGTCATTACAGCTTAAAGTTTTAACAAGAAAATGCAATAGTTAATTTTTATTTATTATTACTATTACTGTAAGCCAATTATCTGTTGAGGAACCTGGAATAATGTTCATAAATTAAAACATGTTTTAAAGTATTAAATTAATTGATTAAGCAAAAATTCGAAAAAAAATAGCGCTAAAATTTAAGCTAAATTGATCATAAGTTATTAGCTTCGATAATATATTTTAAATTAATTTTTTTAAAATTGTCACTCGACAAGAAGAAACTGTTTCTTATTATGATTAAAACATTAATTAAATATAGCAATTAAAATAACTATCAGCGCGATAGGGAGTTCAAGAACGAAAGCCGGCCTTTCTCTTTTTTTGATAAGTGTGTCACGTAATTTATTTAGTGTTACACCAATGATTAGCTGAAATCTGTATTATTACAAATCAGGAATATTACTATACTACTTATAGCATTAATGGCCATATGTAATATTAATGTAACATTAGTGTAACAAATATAATCACTTGTATCCCGAAATAATTTGTGAGTTAAGGATTAAAGTTGGGGGAAAATTTTATTTTGATTATACTTTTATTACATTAAGTTACCTGTTACAAATACATGATCCAAATAGACGTATAATAACATGTGAAATGTACTAAAATTGATTAAATATACGGTATCCCCAAAATAAATAAAAATTTCGATATTAAAGTCACAAATTTAAATTTTATTGTCTGACAATAACGAATTTTTTAAAAGATAAAGTTCAGTTATATATCTTTAATAGATATAATATAAGTATTGTTCTTATATTGTCTCAATATTCGAAAAAAAAAATATTTCTGTTTTATGTTACACGCATATTTAAGATTATATACATCATAATTTGTATAGAATAATAAAATTAATTTTTTTCGGAATATTCCTTAATTAATTTCGGAATGATCAGCCAAATATTTGGCGTTTACCTATTTTCTTTTTTGCCATTATTATTATTATTGTAATTATATCAGTAAAAAGGTTTATAATGGATTTTGGCTTCACAGTTTGGTTTCACAATTTTTATAAGTTGTGGAGAAATATGATGTGAACGCGAGAAAAATCGAGAATAAAAAAATGAAATTACGCGGTGTAGAAGTTTCAACGAAAAAATTATTATATATTTTTTATTTTATTTTAAAGTTTTTTTTTTATTATGGAAAATAAAAGAAAGAAAAAAACTGTATAAGATTTTTTTTTTGATGATGAATTTTTTTGTAGTAAACCTACGTTGATGTTTGATAACTTTTGAAAGGATTATTTGAGAAAAACATAAAATTATAATAATTTGATGTTAGAAATGTTACGAGAAAGAGCACGAAAATTCCCTAAGTAATTTTTTTCCCCTTGCCAATTTAATTAAAAAATTAACGGTAAATTAACAATATGGGAAAATATACGAAATAAAATATAAAATATAAATAACGAGTGATACAAAAATATTTTAAAAAAAAAAATTAAAAAGCGTACACTAAGTCATTAAAAGGATTTAAAAATTAAAAATTATATTCTTGTAAATGTTATATTATCTAAATTTATTTAATTTCTTTCAAATTTTCCCTTCTTTTTATTATTGGAAAGGAAAACTTAATTATGGTGTAAAACACAAGGTACTACCAATATGTTTTCGTATTTCTCTATTAGTTTCTCTCATTCGTTATTAAAAAGGATATTCTAATTATTTAAATTCGGAGCCAGCAAAGTAATCCAAATAGTTTCTCATATCGGCTGTAGATTTATTATATACAAGAAATTTCTTCCTACAATTATTTCTCACGTGATCATACATTATGACGTGACCGTTCAAAAGTGACTTTAATTCGAATTTGATTAATTTGATTTATAGCCAACTTATACTTAGGAACATTTAAAGGAATCATTATCAAATTATTTGTTTCAAATATTGTATTGCTATTGGTAACCACGAGAG
Source organism: Rhizophagus sp. LPA8_4_AMF (assembly GCA_021464525.1). Taxonomy (NCBI): domain Eukaryota; kingdom Fungi; phylum Glomeromycota; class Glomeromycetes; order Glomerales; family Glomeraceae; genus Rhizophagus; species Rhizophagus sp. LPA8_4_AMF. The sequence goes on from JADRCO010001076.1 coordinate 14,273, forward strand.
AAGTCTTTGACGTTCTTCAGGTCGTCCCTTCACAAATATTGAACAAAGGTTTTTAAGCATGTACTAATTTTGCGTACACACGAATCAGGTGTATAATTTTACATTATTAAAGCTTCATTATTCAAATCAAAAATGGTTGAGGTAAACCTGCTTGCCAAGGTATAGGGATCTTACGGTGTCTAACATGAGGTCTTATTTCTTGATCAGCAGAATAGTCCATCTCGATAACGGAACCAAAACTTCTCCTTCTTGGTTTATAGCTAATTTTAGCTCTTATTAGAGTATATTGTACTTTTTTCGAATTATGTATATAGTTGATTGACTTACAATAATTTTTTCCGCACGAATTTGTTTTAGATCGACTCACTCATCCTAATGAAATTTAATTTAATTTGATATTTTTAGTAGCAACTGCGTGTGAAATCTCATATGAAGTGTAAAAATGTTGTTATATCTAAATATCCATTTTGAAATGAATGGTATTCTCCGGATGATATGAAAAAATAATTAGTCTGATTTAAGGTGATCCGTTTGTAAAGGTGGTAAAGCTGCAAACGTTGCCAATATTGTTACTATGATTATCATTTATTCTAGTGAAGTAAAATAATGAAAAAATAAATGATTTTTTTCTAGAGCGAGATGAAAATTATTATTATTTATGTGTGTGTATCTATATTTTTGAAATGGCATTTTTATATAACAGGAAAAATACGTTCAGTGGAATATTTTCAAATTGAAAAACAAGAAATAAAATTTTTATGTATAAGGAAAATTTTGATAATTGACATTATGACGCGAAAATGATGTAATAAAAAAATGATATTTTTTTCGACGAAAAAGATAAATGTTTTGCAACGTCACAATGCACGGATAATTTTATCATTTCTTTTTTTAAAAATTTATTGTATCTTTTTTAATGAAATGAAAAAGAAAGTATTTTGAAAGCGAAAGTATTTCATTTGCGTACATTATGTTAAATATATACCACAAGTATACCACACTTATTAACATATAACATTATTCTTAATTACATCACCAATTTCTCAATAGTTATTAATTCCCTGATCCATGCGTTCTAATCGTAGAACTTGCAAAAAAAAGTCTCTTCATTTTTTATTTTTGCGTAAATTTTTATCTGGAATATTTTTTTACATTTTTTTTTCATTACCGTCTTAAATAAAATTAAAAATATGCTAAATTTTCTCTATTCGAAAACTCGATTTAAAATAGCGACTATGATTATTAATTGATAAATGGTCATTTACATTCGATGATCAACCTTATTTATGGAAGAAATATGTGATACCTCTTTTCAAATAACATTTGATGATCGCTTTTTATCTAACGAAAGAAGAAAAAAAACTATTAAAAATTTTGTTTATTTTATGGCATATAAATTTGAGAATAATTTATGTAGAAAAAAATACAAAGTGCGATCAACTAAGCGGATGAATAACCAGGAAACTAGCCATTATTGAAAAAATTATTTAGTTGATGAGCCAAATAATTAATGCAAACTTATGACAATATTTGAAATACTTTTCCGCCACTAGTTATGATTCCATGAATTCTTAAAAAGTAGTTTAGAATTAAAAAGACATTTAATAAATTTGTAACAAAGTAATTCACCTACTGTAGGCTTGCCTTGTATAAATAATCCAATATTGTTATTACATACCAAAACTACGGAATTTAAAGTGTTAATTCCTTCCCATGGGATACTGTGCGTTTCTTTCGAAATACTCAATGCTATAAGACTCCATAGCAAAATAATTGAAAAACTTCCTTCATAAGGACTTCATAAAATAAAGATGCATACATATTAATTGGTAGTTTTTATGTTCCTTTTAAGAAAGAAAATAAATATAACTGGACTATGAAAGAAACATCTACATCATCATAAGCACCTGCTTTGACCAAAATAATTTTGCCGTTTCCAGTTTCTGAAATGAAAAGGTAGAAATAATAATAATTACAATGTATATTGACATAAATATATTGTATATTTAAGATATTCACCTTCAACATACTTTTCCAGGAATTTTATGTTTTTCAAATACGGCCTTACTGCAGCAACTCCATCAATTGCGATCAGATCTAAACATATAATATCATTTAACAAGAACAATTAGAATGCAAGAATATAAATTGTTACAGTGACCGCAAACGTGACCGATTTCTTGCAATGAAAAATGTTAATTTATTTAATAAAAGTAAAGTAACTCAAATTGCCTAAGCACAAAAGCTTAATTATGAAATTAAAAATTTTTGATGTGAGTTGTCAAATTTTATAAATTTATTATATGAATTGATTGTTAAAGCATAAAAATGATTATTATGAAATAAAATTTTGAATCAATACATTGGTAAATTGACTCTACAAGTATTTTATATTTATTTACTTCAGCAGTACAGTACATCATTATTACCTTTATCCTGATTTTACATTATACTGTTAGGTCAATTTGAGATTATTAGAATCAAAAAATTGTATTAATCAATAAACTAACGTTATTCACATCAACAAGTTGGTTTTATAATTTATTTCCTCGTGTCATTTTTAGACATTAATGTATCAAAATTTTAAATTTTACTTAAAAATAACAATTATAATATGGAATAATATGTATACAATACAATAAATTACATGAAACATTCCATTGAATCTTTCCAATGGAATCCACCATCAAAAGCATCTTTAACTTGTTTAGCAAATTCATCATCAATTAAAAAATCTAAAGCAGTTAATGCAATTCCTTTTGAAGCAATTAATGTAGCATCATGTGCAAATTCAGTTTTAGCAACATCTGTAAAACCAATCGTATGATTTCCACTTCCTTTAGGAGGTTTTATATCATATAATGGATGGATACTAGGAATTACATAAGTCACGTTTCCCTGATCAGTTGAACCTAGGAATATTTCGTCTTGTTTTGTTTTGGGTATAAATTCTTTACCAAATTTCCTAAGATGTTCCTCATACCTTTCACCCATAGGAACGTTTGTTTTTACATCTTGAGAGAAAATCATAAAATTATTTAAATATTTTCACATTAAAGTAACTTATCAATAAAAAATAAACCAACCTAAAATTCTTCTTTTCCGGGTAATTTTAGGGTCTTTGGTCCCATTTGCCTCTGTACATCCAGTTGCTTCACCGGCTGCTTCAAAGCATCCATAAACACGTGGTCTCAGAGCATTTAGATTTTCAAATGTTTTCGCACGAATAGTGAAATTCGCAGATGTATAATCAGGAATAACTAAACATGATACAATTGATGAATCAAAATAGTTTACATAATCTAATGTAATAATAAATAAAATATTTGAAATACCATTTGGCGCTTTTCCACCATTAGATATAATTCCATGAATTCTAAAAGGTAGTTTAGAATTAAAAAAAAGAATTATTACACTTAATAAATTTACAACACAATAATTTACCTATCTGTAGGCTTGATTTGTTGTCTTAATAATCCAATATTATTAAATGCTAAAACCACTGCATCCAATGCGTTAATTCCTTCCCATGGTATACCAGCGGCATGTGCGTTTCTTCCAAAATATTCAACGCTATAAGACTCATTAGCAAAATAACTGAAAAAACTTCCTTCATAAGGACTTTATAAATATAGATGCATACATTTTAATTGAGAATCTTTTTCATCTTTAAAGAAAGCAAAATTAATCTTATTTATATACTTGTAACTTTACCTAGGATGAATCATTAAAGAGACATCTACATCATCATAAGCACCTGCTTTGATCAAAATAACTTTGCCGCCACCATTTTCTGTAATGAAAAGTTGTGAATAATAATAATAACAAATTAACTAATAGATATTTTTCAAATTCAAGATATTAACCTTCAGCAGGAGTACCAAATAATTTTACTTTTCCAGGAATTTCATGTTTTTCAAATACGGCCTTTATTGCTATTGCAGCAGCAACTCCACCAATTGCTATCAGATCTAAAAACATATTATTTCACAAGAACCATTTATTAGAATATAACAATATAAATGATTGGTTATATACATGATTGAGAAATACAACATACTGTGACCGCAAGCGTGACCAATTTCTGGAAGAGCATCATATCTATTGCAATGAAAAATTATGATTTGTTAAATAATGATTTGTCTGATAAAGATAAACAAATATTTTGCTAATAATATACTTACTCGGAATTAAATGAAACAACCCTTCCTTCACCACCTTTAGATGTAAATTCTGCCACAAATGCTGTTTCAATGTCGTATGCACTAGGCGTTACCTTAAATCCTAATTCGGAACGATTAATAAATTGGTTTAAAAATATGTAATTTAATATTTTTTACTTTAACTAAAAAATTTACCTTGATTTTTGAGATATTTTACTAACAAATTATGAGCAAATATTTCTTTAAAAGCTAAATAATAAATAAATTCTTTAATTATAAAAAAAATTTTTTATAGGATAAAATGTATCAAAAATTATTTGAAAATGATTGTATTGCAACCTAATTCCGGATTTTCATGAATCTAAATTATTTTTTTAAACCGATTATTGAATAAATAAATATCATGATATAATGAATGTGCCTAATATACCTTTAAACTGATGGATCTCAAATCTTCTGTTTTATCATCGATAGCTTTTATTACAGTGTTTGCATATTCTTTTGCTAGGTTGATTTCTGACATAATTAAATCAGTTGGAATTAATTAAAAAAAATAAATAATTTGGTAAGAAAAAAAAATTTTTTTTTGTTTATTTAAAAAAAAAGAAACCCGTAATACAAACTGATCTAGAATTGTCTATTAAGTAAATCAATGATGTCATACCCATAATTCATAGATTATCCTAATATAGCAAGATTTTTGTCCAACGTTTGTACTACAAGATGATAAATACCAGTATCAAAGTTCTGAAATTGTCTTACATCATGATAAGCGCTCTCAAACAATTATCAGCATTAACATTTACAATCTAGAGTAATTAAAGTAATTTAAGAATTGGCCCAAAACAATTGTGAAAACACGTTGATCGATGAATTCAAATCCACGTTTAATTATCACATGTAATCGAGCATGTGATTACTATGGTCGATCATGAAGCCATTTCAAAAATTCTTATTTAACAAAAAACTGAGAAACTCATTAATTGTTAAACGTACCAATCGGTCATTTTTTTTAATTTCCTTTAAAACATAAAAGAGGCCTATTTATACAGTATTATCATATAATTTAGGGATAACTTCTTACTTGGATTGGTCTGATCAATGATTGAGCATGATTGGCTCAATCAAATTCATTAATTCAGAGAAATATTTTTATAATTTTTAATTAGCACTTTTAAAAGTTTCATTAAATATAGTTTAGTAGTTTACATCAAATTTCACATGATACATTATTCGCCTGACGCTATTTTGTGTTCATATTTTCATAAGCTTCACTCAATTACACCGATTTATCACTATTTAATGTGAAATTTGTTGTTTATATTTCGCAACATGATAAAATTTATATATGGAATATCAGATTGTTTTATTCTCATTTATTTTTTTCGATTAACAATAATTTTTAAATTATATAGATTCATAAATTTATAAATTACAAAATCAATCTATCAAATGAAGAATTAAAAAATTGTTACAAGTTTAGGGGAAAGTGATTTATTTCTAAGAAAAATAATAAGTAGTTCTGGTTTTAAACTAAAATGAAAGTATTGTTTATAATAAAAACCAAAAAGCGAATTATCCAGTTTAACAATACAGTATATTGATCACAACTTAGTTGTTGTTACAACAGATAATTTTTTCAAAAAAAAGCCATAAGTGGCACAAAGAGTTGTTCAATTAAATGGCCTAGCAGGCAAGTCACCAAATCAATGATCATCTTATTTTCGTGATGTTGCAGTAACGAATTTAGAATTCAAATATTCGCCGAACGGTTATCCGAGTGAATAGCGAGTCCATAATAACGATCATGAACATATAGTCAAAGGTGGGTATATTACGATAGATGAAATGTTGAACGCGAAAATTTTAACAAAAGTATTAAGAGTTTGAAATCAGTAAATATCATGTACATACCGCAATTGATAACCAAAGAAAATAATAAGTTAAAACCATGGCAACAGGTAACTAGAGAAGAAGTACTTAGATGGTATAGAGAATTAGAAGAGAAAATGATGAAAGTTCATATAAGTAGAAGTAATCAATATTTATAAAATAAGTAAAAGTAAACAATAAGAACTAGATGTTGATTACGAAGGATGGGATTAAATGGACGTTATATTTGATAAAGAGAATAGAAATGAAATTTTGAGAATAAATGAAGGATTTGAATTAATAGACAGGATAGATGAGAAATATAGGAAAGAATTATATGAAAAATGGTTGAAGGTGATAGATAACAATGAAAGCGTTTCGATATTTTATACAGATGGTTAACGTTAAAACACTGCGTATCACCTTGCCGATCATTTGTCGATCATATAATATACATGTTACATTATTATAATTTTGAAGCTTCGGTTAAAGCCAGCCTTAAAGCCATAAAATGCTTGGTCAAACTATACTCAATGTTTTTTTTAGCAGAATAATTTATGAAAAACTTATTACAAAAGATTTATGGCAAAAAAAAAATGTATTACCAAAGTTAACCTTAAACCGAAATTTTCAATAATTAGGTATTTTTCCGATATTTTCCGATCATCTGCTAATTCGCTTCGGGCAAAGCCACGGATTGTACGGGCGAAACTTTAAAAATTTTCAAAATATATTATTTAGGTATTCAAGAATCAATGACCAAAATACCATTGAGCAAATATTTATGAATAATATTATAAAAATATATATATAGGAATTGATTAAAGAATTTTTTTCGATAAAATTTAATATGCAGTAAATTTAAATGAATGTTAAACTCTGTAAAATTATTATTATGTAAGATTTCAACCGAAGTAATTATAGCGAAGATAAAATTGAATAAAAAATCGACAAATGATCGTCAGTCAAAATTGGGATAAAGATGTTCGCTATGCTGATTAGACTCATTAGAGAAGATAGAAGAGATATAGGATGGGTTAGAACTTAGAATAGAAGAAAATGATAAGGTATTAGATAAATTTAACACAAAAATTAGAATAAAATGAGTATATCGGATGGATCAATAGTTATTATATGTTCATCGAACAGTAAAGTTATAATAAAAACAGACTGTGAGAATATACATCAAACGCGTATAAGCTAATAAATAAAGAAACGGATATATGGAGCACGAAAGGAATATGGAATGTTTCTTTGGCATTGGATATATAAATTCATTTTAAAGGGATAAGAACATATATATAAATTTGAAAAAATTAAAGCACATATAGGAGAATATTGGCGGATAAAATGGCTAGGCTAGGTACTATTAAAATTTACGAAAGATCATAGAATATAGATTGTACTGGAATGATAGATTAACGTTAATAACGGAAAGCCCTAGAAAGTTTACGAAATAGATTATCCAATTCAATCATAAGGCATAAGTTTTTTATGTTTAGAATTTTCAGAAGTGACGTATGAGTACAATGAAGAAATTACTGTATACAAGAAAAATTGACAAATTATAAAACCTTCTGGACATATTGCCGACATTGGATCATTTAAATAAAAGGCGTCCAGACATATACAAAGACGCGCGTTGTATTAGATGTAAGAGAGCAGTGGAAAACTGGAAACATATTTGGAATTGCAAAGAAAAACACAATCTTGTATTTATTGAAACTTTAATAATATGAAACAAAAATAAATGTCGTGGCAAAAAGATGTAAAATGGAACATTGGAAGATAAACTAGTGAAAATATTCAAGAGTCAAAGATTTTATACTGCGCCAGAATATTATATGGAGCGATAAAAAGAATAATTAACAATATTCTTTATAAAGAATTTAAAAACGTGATCAAAGTATTGGTAAATCAAATAGTTCGGAACGCGAAAAGTACATCTGGAAAGAGAGATGTGAAAAAATTATTGGATGAGAAATTGCAAAATAATATAACGAAACAAGATAAGAGAGAGCCAGGTAAAGGCTAAGAAGAGAAGAAAGATAAAAAAGAAAATGTCAAATATAAAATGACTAATAGACTGGAGTCCTCATTCAAAAAAAATTAGATCTCTGGATAATGCTCAAAATAAAAGATGTGGTCTAAAGTGTAAATAGGAGAATTTGAGTTATACACTTACTATACAGTAGATTAGAATTAGAATAGACAATTATTTTATACATTTGTTTTGTATGATCGAGTGTAAATCAAGATGCCTTATAGAGTCTTAATGTGTAATACATTGCAAAGAATATTAATTCTAAATTTTTTTTTTCCAAACATTTGCTAATAATTATAAATCACGCCCTTTGAAAAATTCACATGCACGTTATTAACTCTCGCTATATTTATTATCTTCATTTATCCCATGTTTACTAATTGGTCGCCAGTGATTTTTTTGATGATATATTCATGCCTGTAATTTTTCTGATGATA
>JADRCO010001077.1:0-22784 GCA_021464525.1 Rhizophagus sp. LPA8_4_AMF
TTTTTATTTTTTTTTTTTAAAAAAAAAAAAATTTTTTTTTTTTATTTTTTCGTCATATATAAAAAAAAAAAAAGAATCTTTTAAAAATTTATCACGTTTTTTTTTCGCATCTTTTATTTCACAATTAATTGTACATTCGAAAAAAAAAAAAAATATTTTATTTATGTTTTTTTACCAACAACCACTCTATAATAAGTTTTATCATGAATCATTACGAGTCTTTAAGTTATTTATCGGGAGACCTTATAATTTCATTTAGCAAAAAAAAAAATCCATTATTATAAAAATTAATGAAACAAAAAAATCCTTAACGATACTTTAACGATACTTTAACGATACTTTAACGATACTTAAAAGAAACAACAAAAATCACGACTAACAACAAAAACGAAACGTTATATAATTATAAAAATAATCACCACGTAAAATTCAAATTAAGCAATTTATCACTCTCCCTCCTTTTTTTTTGCTAGTTAAAAAAAATGAAATTATTATAACAAGTAATTTATGTTTTATATAATTTTTTTGGTTCACTTTTTTTTTTGTTTTATATTTTTTTTTCCATCTTTTTTCTTCTTATATATATATTATCCCATCATCTTTTTTTTTTTTTCTTATATATATATTTTTTTCTTTTCTTTGTACTTAACTTTTTTTTTCCTTATGTATTTTCCCCTTTTTTTCATCCCTTTTTTTTTTTATACAATATGTATGTAAATTTATATTTTTGTTGGTAAAATTGGTTTATTTTCGTAAGGCAATTCATTTTTTTTTTAATTATTATTATATTATTACTATTTGTGTTAATTAATTAATTCTTTTTTTTGTTAAAAAAAAAAGCTTTATTTCTTCATATGACGGTTTTTTAAGATCGAGGAATGTTGGTTTTTTTTTTATTAGTATGTAATATACTTTCTTCTCTGGCAATTGTTTTTTTTTTATTTATTTAATAATCTGAATATATCATCTTCTTTGAATTCTTTTTTTCTTTTTCAAAAAATTTCCTTTTTTTTTTTTTAATTTTGTAATTTTTGTTCATATTTTAGCATCATTTTTTTTCAGTTTTTTTTCTTATATTGGCAAAAGAAAAAAAAAAACTCTTTTTTTATAACAAAGATTTAATCAATAAATGTATATATATTCATACATTTTATTGATTTTTTGAGAATTGGCAAAAAAAAAAACTCTGACTGCAATTATATAATTATATAATTTTTTAAATGTGTAAATATTATGTAATGACGCGTTTTTTAAGGACGCGTAAAAAATTTATTATCTAATCTATCTTTGACTTGAAAAACTTATCTTTGACAATCTTTGACAGATTTATCTTTGAAAAACTTATCTTTGACAATCTTTGACAGATTTATCTTTGAAAAACTTATCTTTTGACAGATTTATCTTTGACAAAACTTATCTTTGACAGATTTATCTTTGAAAAACTTATCTTTTGACAAATTTATCTTGAACATCTTGGACATCTTTGACCATCTTGAACAATGATTGATAAAAAAAATAATTAACACGTGAAAATAAAACATTTAAAAAAAAACTTTTTGACACGTTACACATCATTTTTAAACTTTTTGAAAAAAAAAAAAAAAGTTTAAAAAAAAAACCGTAGGGACGGTAAAGTTAAACAATGGGTTCTTGTTTGTTTGTTTTTTTTTTTTAATAAAGATTTTTATTTAAAGGAATTTTTTAAAACAGAATTTTTTTTTAAAAGATTATATAAAAGATTATATAAAAGATTATATAAAAGAAAATTTTAAAAGGAATTTTTTTTTTTTTGGATTTTTTTTTGTGCCTAATTGTGCTTAATTAATCATAATGAAATTCAAATTGTCAATCTTTTTTTTTAAAAAAAATAAAATCGACTGTCAATCAATAAAAAAAAATATGTAGGTATATAAAATAAACCTTAATTTATATTACGTGTAACGTAAAAAAAAAAAAAATAATATTCCCATTATCTTTTTTATCAATGTAATCTAACCTATTTATATATTATACGTATTCATTGATGCGCTTTGTATATATATATAAATATATTACATTTATATTTATATAATATATATATATTATATATATGTGTATGTATGTATGTATGTATATATATATATTTTTTTTTTAACTTGTTTAAAAAAAAAATAAACCTTTTTGGATCGTAAATAAAAAAAAAACAATGAGCATTATTCATTATCTCATTATTTTTCCGAAATAAAATAACTTCCATTATTACTTTACATTAAATACTTCCCATTATTACTCCATTATTATTCCATGGCACGTACCGTTAAACCGTACAGTAACATTTACATTTAACAAACAGATCACAAAAAAAATTTTTTTTTTTTTAATTAAAAGATTTCACGAAAATGCTCTGAAAGAGTTTTTTTTTGGTTTAGTCTTTTTTTTTTAATGTATGTTTGACTATTTTTTTTTTCCGTGTCAAAAAAAAAAGAGAAAATAACCGGTAAGTAATTACCGAATATGAATAATAAACCGCCAAAAAAAAAAAAAAAAAATAAAAGGTAAAAAATTACAAAATATAAAAAAAAAACCGCCAAAAAAAAAAAAAAAAAATGTATGTAACGATGTGTAACGCTCGTGAGAATCTTTGTGAAAGTAGTATAAGTAGTATAAGTAGTATCACAAGAACAAACCAAAAATCAACAACAAAAAAAACAACAAAAAACAATGGATCATTTTTTCCGATTTTTCCGATTGAAAAAGTATTTATCACGGAAAAACGGAAAAACCTGGTAAATATCAGTAAATAAATTTTTTAAACATGATTATTTTAAACATTTTTTAACTTTAAAAATTTATTTATTTATTTTATTTTATATATACATATATATATTTTTTGTAATATAAATTTGGATTAATTAAAAAAAATTTTTTTTTTTTTTTATATATAATTTAAATTTAAATTGAATTTTAATTTATTATCATAAATAACATAAATAATAATAATAATAATAATAATAAAAACCTGATATATATATATATATATATACAATTGTTAATTACAGTTTTAATATCAATATATGTATATATAAATATACATACTATATTAATGTGTGTGTTGCGTATGTTCGCGCCTCAGGTGCTCTCAGGTGACATTTGCATCAGATATTTATGATTAAAAAAAAATTTTTAAAATAATCACACAAAATATTAAACAAAATATGAATCGTATTATAAAAAACACTTTTAAATTTTTAAGTATGACGTAACGTAATTTTTTTTCGTTCAATCATAATCTACATAAAAATATCATCCAATTATACAAATTATTTAAATTATTTACGAGGTGATTTGAAGTTTATTATGATATTACCCGAATTTATTATGATATTATTTCACACATTTCACACATTTCACACATTGAAGGGATAGCATTTAAATCACAGAGATATCTGAGGTACTTTAGTTTATCAATCATCTGACGCAAATCATCTGAAGCACAACATATACCACCAAAGTGGAAAACCAAGCATCAGCTGATTCAAATTCTCATTACAACCATTCTTTTCTACTTCTTATAAAAAGGATTAAGAAGGAATAATAGGAACGATAGGTATTTTAAAGTATATTTAGTTAAAGTCGATTAAGTCATGTTAAGCGATCTTATCTCTTGTTCACGTTGATATTTTGGCGATACGTGATTTTTATTTCATAAAAGTTCAATAATTTTTCAGCAAGTCCCGTAAAATCCAAAAGTGTTTTGTTAATACAGTTAAAACTCGATAAAACGAACCTTCTAGTTCACTGAAAAAAAATCGTTATATCGAAATTTATAAGTTTCATATAACGATTTTATATGTTTATTTATAAAGATAATCTCGCTTTATTCGTTTACCATGAAATTCGTTGTCGTTATGTCAGGTTCTGACTGTATTAAAGAATATTACTAGTATTAATAAAAATTTTGAGATAACCAAAGGGTTTGTATAATTAAAAAGAACGATGAAAGACAAAAAAAAAAAGGATATTTTTTTTTTTCAATAATAAATGTTAATATTAATACGTTTTTTATTCATTTTTTCATTTTTCAACTTTTTATTCGGTTTTATTCGGTTTTATTCGTTTTTTATTCTTTCCGTTTTGTTTTTCCACGGGAAATCGGGAAATCGGATAAATAGTTTCCTTTTTAATTTCCTTATTTGCTTTAGATTCATCGCAGTTTAGTTCATTGTTGTAAAACTTGTGGCAAGGTAAAAAAAAAGGTCACCCGAAATTTTATTTGGAACCGTGAAAACGGGGGATTTTTTTTATATTTACTATCTTTTTTAAATATTCACATTTTTTTAAATCAAATCTAAAGAATTTTGATCAACTTTAGAAATACTCAAAAGTCGACCTATTATGATACCTATTTCAGATTCTCTTCTCTTTTCTTTTCATTTCTTTTTTCATTTTTTTTTTAAACGATAATAGTTTATGGAATTTAAATATAATTTTATGGAATGTTTATCTTCAACTCTATTTATGCATACTATGATTCACGTTTGTGGATTCTCCTCACGTTTTACATATTTACATAATATATTTCAACCGCCAACAAGCATAACAAGTATTACAAGTATTACATTAAATTACAAGTATTGCGATTAACATACATTTGTGATATCATAATGCGTATCATATTAAAATACTTTAAATACCAAATCAGAAAGTAAAATAGCAAAAATAGATAATACATAAGTCCGATAACCACTATTGGCGCATTGACTGCATCTTATCCTCACTTAATTCAACTTATAAGAAATAACCGAATTTTGGTTTCATTTTTATGCATAAATTTTTTTTGTTGATTTTCATTTATAAGGTAAAGTACAAATGAAAAAAAAATGATTAAATTAATAAATAAATATTACAACTTTTTTTAACTAAGGGGTAAATCACACGGAAAACTTTTTTTTTTCGAAACAATAAAATAACGAATAATATGATAAAAAACCGATTCCAATTTTTTTTATTGGCGAGGACTGAGGAGTCTCAGGAACACGTGAATCGTTTAAATATTAAGAATTCTCGATTACTTGTTGTTAAATAATAAGAATGTTGTAATAAACTTTGATTAGCTTACACAATATTAGTTAGTTTCATTCATAATCTTTTTATACTTTAAATATTATAATGATTTAATTGGCTGAAAAGATTATGTTCGATCGACTTGTGTTTAAATTGTAACATAAGAAAAACGTAATTTGAGTGCAATGTTTAGCAACCAATCTTTCCATATTTGTGATTACAAATTAAAAGGCCACAATTGTACAAGATTGTTCCGCAAAGAGTATAATTTCTCGGTTATAACCTAAAGAAGGAAATTTATTATCAATAAGCCATGTCATTAATACCAAAAGGTCTATAACCCAAAAAATTAAACGCCGGATTAGATTTTTCTCATGAACACAGATATATATAAATGTTAATCGTATCACTTTTTTTTTATTTAAACAAACTTTTCTTCCCGAAAAAAAAATTTTTTTTTTTTCCACTTAAATAAAAACTTCCTTATTTTAAATAACAATAATGCGTGACAGGGTTGCAAGAGCAGTTGAAACTTATATTGATAATCATCGGGATAAATTAAAAGACCATGTTTGTAGAAACTTGGAAAAGCTTAAAGAAGTAATAGTAGAAAAACTTCCGGATAAGATTATGGAATTTATTAAAAAAAAAGTTGACGATGGAGATGATGAAAATGATACAATTCTTGAAAATGTACTTAAAGTAGTAACTTCTTTAACTGACAAATTATCGGATGATTTTAAGGAGGATGTTCGAGAAGATACAAGAAAGCATATAGATGAAGTAACATTCGATGCACCTGATAAAATTACCGATATTATTGTTACTGAATCAAAAAAAGCTGTATGGGATTTCGCTAATGACGATGACGACGATGATGATGATGATATTAAAAATTTTTTCAAAAACTTTAATTTTGGATTTTTGAAAGAGGGTAAAGAAGGTATTATTAATCAAATTATAGAACTTATTAAACCTCCCGTACATAATTCAGGAGAAGAAATTAATAAAGAAGTTAGTGAAAAAGTACCTCAACATGTTAAAGGAAATATGATTGGTTCAGTAGGAAAGACTATTTTTGATAAAAATAAAAAAGATAGAGATGCAGATGTTCAATCTCGTGGAATATTTTCAAAAAGTAGTAAAAGTAGCAGTAGTAGTGTTGGTGAAGAAGAAGGTGGAAAGAAACTTTCAAAGATATTAAAAGTTTTTGGAGAAGGAAGGGATGAAGGAAATTTTATTGATAGACTTTTCGCCAAATTACCAGCTAAAATTTCGAATTTTATTAGGCCTTTTATAGATCAATTTGAAGAAACTTTATTAGAAAATATTGAAGAAGAATTAAGAAATAATATTTTTAAAGATGATAAATTTAAGAATGATGTTAAAAATTTATTACTTAAATTTGGTGACTCTGATGGTGATGGTAAAAATTTCTTTACTGAAGCTGCTGATGTTGTAAGTTCTCTTTTCAAAAAGAAATGAAAATGAGACTTTTTTTGAGTATGAAAAATTTTAAAGATCTAATGATCATTCCCATTTCTTTTTTTTTTCCTACATGTAAAAATTATATTTTTATTATTATAAATAAAGTGTATAAACTAAATATGATATTTTAACCAAATACAAAAAAAAAGGTATTAAGAGGTATTTAAAATGTGACAAAATTCCATTTTTTTATAAGAACTTATGTATATACTAAATTCATTCTAACCGTTATGTTTTAATGTGACTTACGCCCAGAGATTAAAATTGATAAATCAAACCTATTATTATTCAATGATATAATTTAATATAGAGTAAATTGCAATTTTTTGTATATGATTCCCTTGACTCTCATCATCGATTTTTTTAATCGCTATCTGAATATCTGAAAATCATAGTTTCAAAGTTTATAAATAGTAAATGCTGCCCATTTTAGCAAGTCGTGAAATCACGTGGATCATCCAAATATTTAGTAATTCGGTACGTATTTCTAATACTTAATACACTATACACTAGTACACTACAGCCTCTTGACTTTTAAAAATTTTGGCAGGCGGGAGGGAGTTATGTAATTTCGTAGATAGTATTTTATGATGTAACTTTCGTTTATATGTACTTATCGTGTAAATTAGAACGAAATGTCATGTTAAATAAATAAATAAATATTTAACACACTACGATACTACTACAATTTAACACAAACATGATTGAAAACTTTTGCAGTAAATTTACTGGGAAGACAACTCTTATTATTTAGTGCTTTATTTAATGATACTAGAAAATATGAAAATTTTCAATTTTTCTTGAATCTGTAAGTTCTTTATATCGTCTTTAACAGCTGGTTTTTACTAATTGATATTTTTTAGGCGCGTCATATAACCAACTTCATCTGCTTGATCACGACTTGCATGATTTTACCAAACTCGTAGTTTATTTCTGCCATGTCCCTAAACAATGATGACACGTGGTTTCTCTAATGTTCTTAAATTCATGAGTGGATTATAAGTAGATTATGAGAACTCTAATGCCATAGCAAAAAAGGGTATAATTTTACGGCAAAATAAGAAGACAATAGTAAAATTTTATACTTACAACTCTGGTAATGTTCTACGAACTTTATGTCCTGACTTAAAAAGCATCTCCTCATCAATACAGGCCTTAATAAAACTACATGTTGCGTCAGTCCCCATTTATATATCTCATGCCGATCATACCATCTCGGAATTGGGATGAGATCGTCACTGACCACGTGATTGTTGAGATTACATTGTTCATATTTATTTCAATGCCTATTCGTTACCTGTAAGTCATCATTGAATTTTTTTGTAAAAAATTATATTTTCATGACAAAGACTTAAGTAATAAACCATTATTTTTTTATAATAATTGAAAGATGTCAGCTTATGAAAAAATTCAAAAAATTCAAAGCTATACTGAATAAAAGTTTATTTGGACTAATGCCAAAAATAATTACTATAATTTTTGTTGTGATATGTGAAATAAAATAGCAATAAATAGCACGAGAAATATATCAAATTATTATATAAATGTACAGTGTAATGAGAATAATGAATCGATTATTATAATAAATTCGTAATAATTAAAAACTTGAAAATTATAAGGATTTTTTTTTGTTAGATTAGATATTTGAGAATATATTTGCACCTTATCAACACTTTTAAAATTACAATGTGTTGTGCATATTATAAAAACTGACAGATGGTAATAGTATAAGAAAACATATAAAAGTTATAAATTCCAGTATATTGGCGCTACTAAAAAAAAGAAATTGTAATGATAAATATCATATCCTTGTATAAACACAGTCATTCAGGTTTTTATTTTTTCCAATAAACAAAACATTTATACTCGAAATTTTGTTTCACAACTTTAAATCTCTTTTAAATGCATATATTATTAAATTTAATTAAAAGATATGAAAATTTAAGTATTTATTGAATTCAACATAATTATTAAACATTTATTATGAATTGCACAATGAAAATACTTTTCACTTGATTATTTATTGTGTCGGTAAGAATTTATAAGGATTCATAATTCCATTAGGATCAATACTTTGTTTAATTTGTTTCATGATCGAAATCATTGAAGAAGATTTTGAGTATTTCAAATAATTTGCTTTCATAAGTCCAAGACCATGTTCTATATAAAAAAGTTTATTAATATTAATACGTTATTAACAGAAATTATATAAATTAATTAATTACCTGCTGAAATAGATCCATTATGTTGTTCTATCACGAAAAAAAAAAGTTATATCAAAATGTTTCATAAATGTACGATAAATTCTTACGACATACCTGTCCATTCGTATATAAAAGGTTCAATTAAATTAGTAACTTTAGGATCATAAGATTTAGCTACTATGTTTAAATGTAGGTTTCCTAAAAACGCAAAAATATTACATTTATTTATTATAATTTAAAAAAATTCTTCGTTTAAAAAAATATCTTACCATCACCGACATGTCCATAAGCTATTACTTTGTTAACCAAATTATCCTCACCAAATACACCAGCGGATTGTAATCTATTTCTCATATCTTCAGCCACTTGATAAAATACGGGCAACGGAATACTAATATCATACTTATAAGTAGCCCCAGCTTTACTACACGCTTCTGGTATACCTTCACGTAACGACCATAAAGTTGATATTTGTGTTTCATCTTGTGCTACAACACCATCTTTAACTATTTCATTTGCTAAGAGTTCTTCTAGAAAACTTTGCAATTTATCGTCATCATGGTATTTGTTTGATCCGCTTATTTCGACTAATACATAAAATGGATAATTATCATCTAGCGGAAATTTAGTTCCTTGGATATTATGTGCTTTTGACAATTTCAAGGTATCAGAATCCCAGAATTCAAATGCTATATTAAAAAAAAAAATGGAACATAAAATAATTATTTAAGTTATAAGAACGAAAGTCGTCTTATCATTGAGATTTCACCTGACAGGATTTCCGACAGTTTATTTTTTGATGTAACTAATGCTTTTTGAACATTTTGGAATGTGCTCACACCAAGAACAGCGACATTAACGGCCTAAATTACATCCAAATTAGAAATTAATAAATTTATAATGAAGTATGTAACTAATATGTTTAATGTCAATTTACTTTGGGCATTGGTGGTGTCAATATAGAAACACCTGTAATGACTCCGAGTGTTCCTTCACTTCCAATAAACAGTTGTTTTATATCATAACCTAAATAATAAAATAAATTTGAATAAGGAATATTAAGAAAAATTATTTTAAGAACTAACCTGTATTATCTTTACGAAGTGTTGATAAATTATCCAAAATAGTTCCATCTGGCAATACTACTTCCAGACCCAAAACAGTACCGTGAAGCGATCCATATCTTAATAATCTTAAACCGCCAGCATTTGTTGCTACATTTCCACCAATATGACAACTGAGGAAAGATGAGAACATTGTAAAATACGTCTTTAAAAAAAAACAATGTCTTAAAATTTACCTGCCCTTTGCACCTAAATCTAGTGGCATCATATAACCTTGTTCAGCTAAATAATTACTTAGAACTTCCAAAATACACCCGGCATCACAAGTGAGAATACCTATAAAAATGAATCCTTAGCATATAAATTCTATTATTAATAAGTTAAATGACTTATCCTCACCCGAAACTGGGTCAAAACTTCTAATTTGATTCATATTATTAGTGCTTATAACAATTTCGTCAAAAACTGGTACTCCACCACCTGCAACATATAAATATTAAATTAAATGTTCAACTTAAACACATAGCATTATTCCTCTACTTACCAACAAGTCCCGTGTTACCACCTTGCGGTACAATAGCCAGTTTATTCTCATTACAATATTTGAGTATTTGAGAAATCTGACGTGTAGTTTTAGGTCTTGTTACTAAACGTGACTTTCCTCGATATTTTTTCATCCAATCAACATTATAAGGCATTAATTCTTCTTCATTATCAATGATTAACCCATTTGCAGGTAAAATTGAAGCGAAAAATTTGATGTCGTCTTGGGTAAGCTAATAAATTTTAAAAATTCAATTGCTTGTCAATTTAATACTTTGAGAAATAACAAATATAGCTACCTCCTTGAAATTAGGATTCCTACGTAAATATGTATATTTATCAGCTGTAAACTCGACTTTTTTTACTGGAGCATGTTTTTTGGCTGGAATTTCGGCGCCTGAAGTACTACTCTCTATAGAAGTAGCAAACTTACGGTTTGTTGGTACAATAAATTGAATACTGTTTCTGTTTACATTTCTTACGATAAAATTCTTAAGGTAATTACTTCGAGTTAACACAATTTTTCCGAATAATTGTCGAGAAATTAAATTTGGGGTATAACCCATTCTGAAAAAATTTAACCAAAAAATCTAGATTGAATGATAATTGGCTATAGAAAAACTGATTATAACAACAAATAGAGATCCGATTTAAAAAAGATTAGATTACATGCTTCACTTTTAGGACACGTTTAATTAATACAGCATAGCCTCAAGCGATTTAAAATATTTAATTTTGTCATAATTTACGGTAGTAAACCTGATCCGAAGAAATTGACTTTTAAAAATGACATATATCGCGTTCTCGTTATCCGATTGGGTCATATAGAAGATCCTCAGTTTATTATTATATGTCACGATCTAATTTGGCGTTTAGACCACAAGACCACAATCCACTAAGTTTCCGCCAAATTTAGATCATAGTAATGCTAATCATCACAAAGTATCTTTGTCTCGATCTATTATACTTTCAAGTTCTCTTTACTTACAAGCAACTGCTTATCATATTCTACGCATTCTAACAACTATTACTAATCGAACCTATCAACAATGTCCGCTGCTACTGTTGTAAACCAACCTCGATCTCAACTCTTTACCTGCTTGGCTTGTCAAGTTGTGTTCACTACTGCTGAGTCTCAAAGAGTTCATTATGGAACTGACTGGCATCGTTACAACTTAAAAAGAAAAGTTGCGGAATTATCACCTGTTACCTCTGAAGTATTTAATCAGAAAATTTTAGGTACTAATACTTCAATGTTCGTTTAGATCGTTTGATCATGAGAAGCTAACTAGAAACTTCTGTTTAGCCCAACAAGCGCAAAGTAACGACGCCGAGAGAAAGGCTGCAGAATGCACTGCTTGCAAGTAAGAACCTTTCTATTTTGGATAATAATTTTTCTTGTTCAAATTAATTTATGTTATTTCCTTTTCAAAAAAATTATAGTAAAATTTATTTTTCTGAGAATGCTTATGCAAATCATTTACAATCTAATAAACATAAAGCTGCTGAAGCAAAAGCATCCTTTGAAGGTAATCCATTGATCACCTAAACTACAAAATAATTATTTTGTTTTATAATTGTTATTATTTTTTATAGGAACAACTCACCCGAAAAAAAATGTAATTAGTACCAGGATAACTCCACAAATACCGAATGAGGAGGTAAAATATTTGTTTTAGTATTTATTTATACTTAATTTACATATTTTTTTTCAACCTTTTATAGAATGAACTTATTGACAGAAAAATTGAAGTAGCAATAGCACTAGATGAGTCTGATTGCCTATTTTGTACACAAAAATTTGAATCTTTTGATGAAAATATGCGACATATGACAAAAATGCATGGTTTTTTTGTACCAGAAATAGAGTATTTGATTGATTCTCATGGATTGTTTAAATATTTGGGTGAAAAAATTTCTATTGAAAATGTTTGTTTATATTGTTCAAAGAGAATGAAAAACCTTGAATCTGTTAGAAAACATATGGTTTGATTTTACATTTATTTTATGATTAATTTAGTATTAAAGAATTTTAAACGCTAAAATAGGATTTACTTTTAGGTAGATAAAGGCCACTGTAAAATAGCTTATGAAACTGAAGAAGATATTATGGAATTTGGAGAATTTTATGATTTTACTTCCAGTTATCCTGATGCAGATAACGATGATAATTGGGTGTTTGTTAGTGATGATGAAGCCGAAAATGATGATGAACTTCCTAAAATGTAAATATTTTTACTCGAAATGTAATTAAGAAATTTTATTCAAAATTAATTTTTTCTTTTATCAGTATGGTATATGAAGAAGATATGGAACTGGTATTGCCATCTGGTAAAAGACTCGGTCATCGACTTTTACGTAGATATTATAAACAAAACTTGCGCCCTATTGAGGTAATTCTTTTTTTTTTTATTATTTTCGCGTTTTTTATAACAATCTCTTTAAAAAATTCGTTATAATTTATAGGAACGAGATTCGATTATGAATCGTTTTATTACAGAATACGGCGATAATTCTGAGTGTAGACAATCTGGAGGAATATTAATCACTAATGATCATATGTATAAACATTATCGACCTCATTTCATTGCTTCACGTGTGAAAAGGCACCAACAAGATTATGATACACGTATTGGTATTAAAGCCAATAAATTACAACGTCACTTTAGAGCACAAATCATGTAAAGATTACAAAAAAAATCGATAGTTTTAATTTATTAAGGGAATTAATATCATAATTAATTAATATAAAGTATTTTGGATAAAAGATAATGTTCCATATACATAATAACGAATTCTGTAAACGATCCTATAATCCAAATTTAATTTCTAGATTAAAGCAGAAATAAATAATTAATCTTTTTTAGCATAATAATCCACGTAAATATGTTGAACTAAGCTTGAGATTTTTTAGATCATCTTTAGAAAGAGATGGATTTGAAGAAGAGATAACTTCAATTATTGATATATGAAGAGGTTGAAATCCTTTTTTTACACGTTCATCGTTAACTGTAAAAAAAAGAAAATATGAACGTATGTTCTTTTTTAATAATTTATTAAATCAAAAATTCCTACTAGAATTAGCTCCGCTATTCGTTTCTTGGGAAACAACTATGGCTTGAATTTCAGCATCTGTTATAGTTGGACCATATGCATCATAAATTGGAACCACCTAAATAATAATAAGAATGGTTATAAAGAAATTTGTTAAATAATGATTTATTTAGAGAACAAACCTCATAATTCAAACCTCGACGAATTGTTTCTAAGAATTGTCGAACTCCTGTAATACGCGTATCAATTGACTCTAATTGTTCCTTAAATTTTTTATTTCTGAGCATAATATCATCTAAGTTGTAATAAAAGGAAAATTAAACATAACACGTAGATATATGGAATAAAATTGTTTAACTTACCAGTAATACCACAAATTAACCTTTTTTTAGTTATCCAAGCTGTCATTGTTAAAAGGATTTTATGTCCGGCATGTAAATGATCGAATGTTCCACCAACAGCAACATGATCAAACGTTTTTGAATTGCTAAGTGGTAAAACAGTCTCGTTAGAAGCGATCGGTTCAATTGAAGGTGGTTGCATTTTTAACTCGAGAATATATATTGGTAATTCTGATAATGAAAATTTTTTACGAGTTTCATTGAATAGTAGTAAACGCTCCTTTTCTATTAGAATAAATCATCAATTTTAAATTAAATCATACGAGAAATTTGTTTATTTTTAAAAAAATGTTATACCATTTATAGTTCCAAATAAAACATCAAATTGCCTATCATTTGACAATTCAACTTGATATCCACACCAATTCTCAAATATAACGTCAATATTAAGAAATGGTTTATCAGTTTCAAAAGCTGTTTTTGTTCCTGAAACGTATAATGTACTTAATAAGTTTTGAACTTGAGTCCAACCAGCTAAGGGATCATTTGTGTAATAATCTAATTCGGGACAATATACTAATATTGTTAATAAATTTGTAGCATGGACAACTGATGAATTGATCAATTCTTTATGATAATCTGTTATAGAGGAAAGAGTAGGCAATGAAATGTGAAGTAATGCAGAATGGTTTGTTGAAAACATTGATAACATGTAATAAAAAAAAAGATAACAGGATCTTCGTGAAATAGGGCTTATTAATATACACGAAATGTCGATATTTAGCAGTACTGAAAATAAACGATCACGTGGTAACCTACAGAATAACAAAAGTCAGGAAAATTAGCGGCAGATTGAATTCAAACCCAACCCAATCAGGATCGAACTTTTGTTTTCTCAGAAAATAAATTCTATGATATAAATATTTTTATTCGCTTATTTTCATGTTACGACGAAAATGATAAGATCCACTCATACAAATTCGCGATACCAAGGAAATCGAACTCAACAGCAACGTCGCGTTCAACATCAAAATACTTCCATACAGACAGGGACTTCTTCCAATAGCCAACAACAGCAAAATCAACAAGAACAACAACAAAATACTACAGCAACAATTCGAAGAGGAGGAATACATTGGAATGAATTTTGGCGGAAAAGACATTTAGTAAAACATAACTGCACAGAAGAATGCCAAATAAAATCATTTCCAACAGTGTCAGAAACTCAAAGTTTACAATTAAAACAAAGTTATCCAACAATATTCTTTTTAAAAGCAGAAAGCGTACATATATTTGCTACGATATGTATATTTCTTGACAATTTTTATATGCTTTTTAAAGATAATGTAATTGAGATTTCTGAATTTATTACTTCTGAATTGACCGTTGAAAAAATGAAGAAACTTTGGAATGAACTTGGTTTTGTGGAAGTTTATGGTACGATATAGTTTGTTAGAAAATTTTATTTTTAGATGTCATTTGTGATAATGACTTTTATTTTATTATTAATAGATATATATGCAATCTCCGTTTATGATACTCTTGGAGATGACATGCTTATTAACATCGTTAAACCCTTTGTTATTCATGTGTTGGAAGATATCAGTTATTTGGGAATCGGTGGAAAAGTTGTGATAGAAGATTATAAATTGGTGTACAAGAAATATAATTAATATCATCATTTATTATTAAAAATTTTAGTAAATTAGTACGATATGATTTCGTCTTTTGAGGAATCTGTAGTCACGTGTCATAGATACGTCTAACCCTACTGAGCTCTTTACCTAGTGAAGTTCGAATTTGAATCTTTCAGAGTATAGAAATACATTATCCGAAGAAAAGTAGTACTCTATACATTTTATCTATTTATAATTCACCATAAATTTATGTTCACAGTATATATATATATGCAAACAAATATCTGTTGGCGTGTTATCGATGTTTTTTTAAAATGGTGATTGTTTTGAATCCGTCTTTTTTTTGAAAATATTTTAGACCCTATAATCTCATTTAAAAAAAATTTTTTATTACCTATCTCCAATATTCACCTTAACATTTACTAAAAGAAATGTGCTACAATGTGCTACGTGCTTTTAATTGTAATAGTTTGACTGATTCAGAAAGACCTGGGATAAGTATATGCTGGATAGATTAGATGGCTTGTAGATGGATGAAATCGCCATAGAACAATTTTGAAAATTTGTATTGTGAATGGTCGAAAGATTAGATACTTTCAATTAGCATTTATTTTCTTAAATAAATATAATTTCCAGAATGCACATTCCAATTGATATTTGTATAAATAATGATAATTGTCCTCATGTGATAATTTATTTGATAGTTTAATTTATAATAACCAAAATTAAATAAATTAAATTTAATAAAATACCGCAAATTTTGTACTGATTGATTGAGTTTTTTGCAATTTTTTTTCTTTTTATTATTTTACTTATTATACGGAAATTTATAACTGAATTCTCATACTTTTTTCAAACAAAAAAAGTCAATATTTTATATCCAAAACTAACCTTCCTTGAATAACGAGAATTAGGCGATTTAAAACCTTATAACAAAAAGAGTCGAAATGGTGTTGTTTTCTTATATCATAATATTTATTCATCATCGTAAGGATCCTAAAAACATTCAAATAAAATGATATGTACGCATGTATATGAAACCTAAACAAAAATAACCAGCAATAATATTTGTATAGTTTTACCATTCCTGTAAAATCTATCTTTTTTCCTCTTGTCCTCCCTTTTATGATGGATCCCGTGTCGATGATTTCAAGATCTTCCACTGGTGTTTTTTTTAAAAAAAAAAAGATAAATCAGGTTAATAAAATAATATGTAATTATTTTATTCACATCATATAATTTAAAAAATAAGCTTACGTAATTCAGTTTTTTCTTTTTCTGAATCCAATTCCTCGGAGTCTGATCCACCTTTCTTTTTCTTACTTGATTTTTTTCTTGAACCATCTTCGGAATCATCATCGTCACTTTCCTCATCCTTTCTCCTCTTCTGTGTCTTTTTCTTCTGTTACCAATTATAATAAAAAACAATAATTTACCATAATTTCCACTCATATAAAACAAATTAACACCCAACGAATACCTTCTTTTTAGTATTATTCTTTTGTTTTGGTTTTCCTTTCTTCTTTTTCTTCTTGCTATCGTCAGAATCAGATTCAGATGATTCAAATTCTTCTTCAGAAACACCACCATCGCTCTCAGTTTCAGATTCCTCTACCTCTATTTTGTTTATAATCGATACAAAAAATTTCCCAATTAGTTTATTCTTTTTAGTAAAAAAACAATTTTTAAGAATACCACCTTCTACACCTTCTTCATCATCATCTACAATGAAACCATCATCTTCATATTGATCTTGACGTGGTAGTCTACCTCCTTTAACCTTGGGTGGAGGTTGCTTAGGTTTTGCAGTGGGGGAAGATCGTGCCTTTGAAGCTTTAGTTGGTGTTGTTGTTTTAGAAGAACTTGGAGTGCTAGTGGCTGATTTCTGTTTATTCTTTCTACTTTATTAGAAATATTTAAGAATATTGAATAATTTTACGTGACATAACTCTGATAGTAACTCATATAGCCGTTTTGAAAAAAACGGCTTCACTTTAAAACAATTGAAACACGAATAAAAATACAACTTGTCATTGTCTTCTTCATTAGCTTCTTCGGCTCTACGTTTAGCTATTAACCCTTCAAGTTTCTCACGTTTTTCTTTTTTTTTTTTACTGTCAGTCGACATTATTTTCCTGTGATTTTCTCTGTATTGAATAAAATTCTATGTAGAAAGAAGAAAAAAAGAAACAAGACAAAAAGTAATAAGGGTAATGAATGAAAAATGAATACGTGAGATAACTTCTATTCGTTTTGTTACTTTCTTATCCTACACATCGGCTAAATAAATCACGTTTCCAATAAACTATATCGGAATTTTGAATGTGTCAATTACCATTTACCTATAATATTACACTATCGATTTACCGATTTAAGGCGATTAACAGGAAAATCGGGAAGTACAAAAATCCTTTAATATTTTATCTGTATTATCTACCAAGTAAAAAATTAATTTACATTATATAAATAAAGTTAAAGCTTGAATTATATAAATGTTGTATTAACTAAAATCTAGAAGATTCACTTTTTAAGATAACTGCAGTAAAATAAAAATATTTTTTTATTTAAGTAAATTAACTTTAAAAGTATGGATTTGAAGTAATTTGAATAGATATAAATTTTAAATTTTTATATATGAAAAATAAAAGTATTTCCAATAATATATTTTGATGAAAATGTGTTATATGATATAATACCTATTTTTACAATCAATAAAGGGTTTTATAGGTTTTATAGACAATTTAACTTTATATTTAATGATTTTTATTTTTATTTTATTTTTAATTCGCTTATAAGTTTTATATAAACTTTTCCTTAAAAATTTTCATTATTATATTTTTTTACTTTATATTATACTATAATTATATTATATTGTAAAAATTTGATTGATTTTATTTGACTATTATAATATGAATTACAAAGTTGAATTTTAAAAATATAATAAGGTATTACTTAGTAATATATATATATAGAAAATTATGTAAATTCATTTAACTTCACAACTTTTAATAGAATTGCATTTATTTAATATAAAATAAATATAATTAAAATTCTATTTACTTATAATATAAAATAACTATTAATTTAAAACAGGTTCCTTAGCCACCTTCCATAGACCGCAAGGAGCATATCTCTAAGAAAATCTGTTTTACCACATGATTTACTTGCACAGAAAAACAAGCTAATCAACAGTGCACAGATGGGGTCAATTAATTGATAATAGATGGTTTACAAATTCTGAAAATTAGTATAGCTTAGTTTTTATTTTTACTCAATATATTAGATTACTTATATCTGTATTAATTAATTGTAAATGTACTGTAAAAAAAAAAAATTAATTTAAAATAAAGAGAATGTCAAAATGTCACTACCATTAGTAATTTTCACAAATCTGATTTTTGAATTTTATAAGATTAATATTAAATTTAATATTAAATTAAATAATTAACTATATATATTAAATATGTAAATTTACAAAAAAAAGAGATTTGTCTAAGGTCAAAAAGGATGTTTTCAGATAATTTTTAAGAAAATGCAAAATTTTGATTTTTTAATTTTTTAATTTTTTTTTTTTAACAAAAATTTTAAAATTTTATCATAATTAACATCAACTCAATATTTATTAATATATTTGTTATTTAAGTTAAAATTTTGTGATCAGTATTTTTTAACTCTAGCCAAAATTATAAATTTGAAATATATAGTTTAAAGGTACAATATATTTTAAACCATCAAAATTGATTTTTACAGAATTATTTGGAATTTTAAAAAAATTGCAAAAATAGAAAATTTGTATGGTTTTTGCTATTTTTGAAGTTATTAAAGCAAAAATAAAATTGATTTTACATTTTTTTAATTAATTTTTTTGGAAAATATATTAGTATATATTTAAAAATATATATAGAAATTCTAAAACTTTTAGCTAACATTTTTATGAGATAAAAAAAAATGTGTATAACTATATTAAAAAATATTTAGCTAATTGGTAATGTTTAGAGATTTTGCTTGAAATTTTAAGTTTCATAATATTGAAATTAAATACTTAAATAATAAAGATCTAATTCATAATATTTTTGATTAAAATTTCAAATAATTTTATTAAAAATTAATAGACTTATCTATAAAAGAAAAAAAATTTTATATGTTTTATAATTTATTTCTTATTTTAGATAAATTTACAAAATCTTGAATTTTATAAGAATTACATTAAATACTTGGTTAAAAAGATTTAATTTTATAGTATTTTCTACAAAATTTTCAAATAAATTGGTCAAAAATTGTTAGATTTATTTATAAAAAAAAAATAAAGAAGAAAAAAAATTTCATATATTTTACAATTTTTTTATACTTCTAATCAGATTTGTAAAATTTTTAATTTTATAAAAATTATATTAAATAATTGGATAATAAAGAATTATCTTATAGTATTTCTAGCAAAAATTTTAAGCAATTTAATTGCAAATTAACAAACTTATTTATAAAGAAAAAAATAATATTGAAGAAGTAGAGTGGAAATAATTGCTAACCATTTCTCACATTATATATTGATTTAGAAATTTTTATCAATCATATAAATTGGTAATTAAATTATTTAAGTACTTCCTGTAAATGATTTTTAATTTTTTTTTAAAAATAATAAATAAATTATTATTTTTTTTTCTGCAGCACATGTTATACTTTATTAGCGTTAATGTAATAATAAATTGTATAAAAATGAAATCTAATTATCTAATATAATTAAGTACAACACCATCTGTCATTCTAGTGAACCTCATATGTGCACTGTCGGTAAAATCTTATTCCTGTATGGGTAGAATTGTAGATCTACAACCCATCTTAGCAGAACTGCCTATAGTTAAAGGAATTTGGTGTCTAAAAACCTGCTGCACTGCAATTTTATAACCTCCACTGACCCTTCAAAATATAAAAAGTATACCACTAATTCACATAACTCCATTGTCTCCTGCATACGATTACTGAAGTAGAAATTCCCCTTAATAATATGCAAATAACTCAGTTGATAAAAGAATCTTTCAGCCCATTACATGGTAATATTATTACTTCTTTCACTGACGTATACGGTAGACTTGATAAATCTATCTATAAGTATTGAGTTGATTATTGTAAATAGGATCCCAATCAAAAATGAATGTTTAGAAAACCAAGAGTTCCATACCTTTCAAATCAAAATAATAGACAAAAATAACAAATTCACCCAAGAAAATTCTATAGTAAAAAGTAAAATAAAAGAAAAATAAAAGAAACAAAAAACAAAAAAGAAAAAGAAAATAAAATTTATATAAAACAAAATAATAAAACCAAAAAAGAAAACAGCAATACCAAAGTAAGTTGTCCATTTATCTCTATCCTTCTTTTATCATGGTGTAAAGAACCATCTAAAAATGAGCCGCAAATTCAAATACACATTTAATTTAAAGGTATTAACAAGTAATATTCCATTCGAATGTAGAAGAATCTAGGGCCAAACGTTTATCCAATAAGAATTAGAATCCAAAAAAGAGTATAGGCCATACACATCATGTGAGATTTGTTAATGTTAATAATTTCGTATGTGAGAATTATTTTTGTTCACGATAATACGTGCCAAAAACGCGTCCTAGTCAAAATCAAAAGGAGGTTTAGTTTGTAATATAGTACGGCTTTCCAAATAAGGCCAATCAAGTGAATAAACCTTTTTGGAAAAAGGAGGTGGAAGAGAAAAAACAAAAAGAAGGCAGAGAGGAAGGTGGCAAAGACGAAAAAATATCCAAAAATCTTTCAAAGTCAATAACAACAAAGAAAGATTATTTATAAGTGTACTGGTCTCTTATTAGCTTTATCTAACAATTCAACTAAGAGATAATAATACATAGGACCGTTGGTATAGTCACAAGTGTTGTTTAGAAACTAAAGGAAGTCCTCATTTTCAAAGACTTCTTGTATTCTTTCCATATTATTTCGTTACGTCTGGTAATATTGCTTAAACTTGAGAGACATAGTACTCTATAGTATATCCACTTAGAATAATAACTTATTGCTATAGGTTACTTGCAAATCCAGAATAAAATCTAACAGTCAGTCTACTAAGGCTTACTGAGAATAAAAATCTCAAAGAAAACTATTTAAAGAGAATAAAACAAATAAAGAACAGTATATAGTAAAGGATGTATTTATTATAAAGAAAATAAAGAAAATAAAGAAAAATAAAGAAAAATAAAATTTTTTTACCAAAAAAATATTAGTAAAAAAAATGGTCATGAATGTGACCGGAAAAAGTTCCTTTAATAAATAAATTATTTATTAATAATTCTAATATAATAATATACTAATTATAATAAACTCATTATATAAAATTTATATACAGTCTGACCTCCATATAATCACCTAAGTAGTTTTACCAAAATTGGTAATTTTATAGAAGTGTGACAGTAAAAAGGTAACCTTTATATAATCACTGCCATATTAAAAATCACATGCTGTGATTATATAAAGGTTGGTTCAAATATTTCCTATAATTAGTTATACTATTTTTTTTTTTTTTAATTCTGCAGTGCATTTATTATTAGATTATTAATCCCATACAAATGTCTATTACTAAAAGTAAAAATAACTATTGATGAAACTAATATTATTATCCAATAAACCACCTGTTATTTATAAAGAACCCTATATATGTACTGTCAGTAAGAAAATTTGGCTCATGTAGATATTTGTATACTATGAAATATAAAGTTCTTAGCCAAATGATCTTACAATCTGTGCCAGGAAATTCAAAAATCTGCTACGCTACAGTCTTTTGTAATTTTTTATAAAAGATTAAAAAGGAAACAAATGAAAAAATATATACTGCTAATTCATAAAGGTATATTGTTACCTACATATAGTAGTCCAAGTCATAATCCCCCTTCTTAATTTGATATAGCATGGAAATCAAGAATCCCTGAACCTTCCATATGGTAACATATCCAATTCTTTCGCCATCATATACTTTGCTAGAGATGCTGAGCAAAACCAAAATATTTAGTTATTTGATGAAACTGAAATAGTTTAGACATTTAAAATTAAAAAATGAAATGTTGAAATTCAATATTTCATAATATTTTCATGGATTTTTTATAGATTTCCATGGATTTTTAAATTATAATAATTATTATTATATATAAATTTTATTATAATTTTATGTATTTTTATAATAAACTATAATTTTATATAATTAAGATTAAAATTAATTATTATTATAATATCAGTCATCGGTCATGTCACGGATCGGCATAGGGATTTTTTACTATGAAATGATCAACATATTTTGTGTAACAATAAATTTTTGCTCGTTTGAAACATTCTACATATAAATGTATACTGAAATTTTATACATAAATTCAAAATACTTCAAAGCTTTTGTATATTAAT
>JADRCO010001078.1:0-22775 GCA_021464525.1 Rhizophagus sp. LPA8_4_AMF
TTTTTTTTTTTTTTTTTTTTTTTTTTTTTTTTTTTTTAAAAAAAAAAAAAAATAATAATAATTATGTCGAAAGATAATGGCTTTCTCTATCAAGACGGTGAGAAAGTTTTCTGCTATCATGGGAAAGTTATTTACGAAGCAAAGGTTTTATAGTTTATAAAGTCTTTAATAAACTTTATAAGAACTTATTAATTGAAAAAAAAACCATAAAATTCAACATATAAACTTATTAGATAGTAGATACCAAATATTATGTTGAACCAAATAGACATCCTAAAACAGGTTCGATAGGCCCACATTATCATATACATTATGCAGGATGGAAATCTTCGTATGTTATTTTTATTGTAATTAAGTAATTTAATTTTTGTTAAATACACTCAATTAAATGATTTTAATATGAAAACTGGTAATTATTTTTTTATATAGATGGGACGAATGGGTAGATGAATCAAGAGTATTAAAATATAATGAAGCAAATTTGGAGAAACATAAACAAATGATAAAGTCTCTTAAGAAGATAAAGCCGGCAATGAAAAGAACTATCAATGATTCACCTACAGAAAAAACCAAGAAGAGAAAAAGAGAACCGCCACCAAAAGAAAAAGTATGTACTTTTTTTTAAAATTTTCAATTTTTATAATTCAAAAATATATGTTTAAATGAATATTTTTTCCTATATATCTTTATAATGGATAATAGGAAGAAATTGTTAAAAAACCAAAGCCAAAGGAGATTATATCAGTTCCTGAACCTCTTAGAGCTATTTTGTTCCGTGATTGGCAAAATATTCACATACATCAATTGGTAAAAAATTTTCTATTTATAGATATATAAATATATAAATATATATGTATATATATATTATTGTCTTTTTTTTTGATTTTTTTTATTAGTTAGTACCTTTGCCACGGAAGCCAACTGTTACAGATATCATAGAGGATTATCGTAAAAGTCGAATGGTTTCTAAGAGAATTGAAAATTCGTAAGATAATTAGAAAATTATTTATTATTTAATTTGCACACTTATCTAATACAAAATTTAATTTCATTGATTAGTGATGATGGAATTGAACAGGAAGTTATCAACGGTCTGCATTTTTATTTCAATAAATGCGTAGGTACTCGTTTACTTTATAAAAAAGAGAGAAAACAATATAGAGTCACACGGCTAAATTACGAACATTTGGATAACTCTCAGATTTTCGGTGCTGAGCATTTTCTGAGATTATTCGGTAAGATTTTTAATTAAATCGCACAAAATATATTATTCTTTAGAATTATAAATTAAGTAAGTTGATTTCATTTTATAGTTGAGTTTCCACAGTTAATGGCAAATACATTCCTTAGCTTGGAGACTATGAACGTCTTGAAAGTTCACTTATCAGAATTCTTAAAGTAAATGTTTTCATTTATTTATAATTTACGAATGGAAAAAAAATATTATTTATTAACAATTTTTTTTTTAATTAATAGTTTCTTGAACGAGAATCGAAGTAAATACTTTATAAAAGAATATGAAGAAATTGAGATATGAAATTATATGTGCTTGCAGAAACTTTTATTAACATTACCAAAACTTTCTTAGATTTGGACATTATTAATTACTAGAAATTTAATTTTTTATTATAGAAAAAAGAGTGCAAGGCTAATAATTATAAAAAAAAATAGAAAGATTTGTTAAGATGTTAATATATAATGAAATTGGATAAATTGAATCTTTTGCAATATTGTATATTGCATTACATATGATACCCGTCAGAATTAAGAACTTTTAAGAAATTAAAACTTTTTATATTAGAACTGGGTATTTTGTAGGAGTATTATCAGTTGGGCAGATATTACGAGAAGTTGCTATATAGTGATAATATTTTTTTTGCAAAAAAAATTTAGAATTTTCCCAAATAATGAAAAAAAACCAATCCAAAAGGTATTTTTTTTTATTGAAAATTTTTTATAATCATCATTTTGTTTTCGATAACTAATATTGAACCTCATTTATAAATAGGTATAGAATTTAGAAGTAAAAAAAATTATTTATTAGTTTATTTCAGTTTCAAAATTATTTTTTATAAAGGTAAGTAATTTTTTATTTGGATTTATGTTGTAAATTAATATATGTAAGAATAATTAAATAAATTCATGGATTGGCGAAAAATTTAGACAAAACAAATTCGTATGATCTAGATATGGATTACTGCGCCATTTTCACTTGATCACACGTTTCCCATCGCGGCAG
This sequence comes from Rhizophagus sp. LPA8_4_AMF, assembly GCA_021464525.1. Classification (NCBI taxonomy): domain Eukaryota; kingdom Fungi; phylum Glomeromycota; class Glomeromycetes; order Glomerales; family Glomeraceae; genus Rhizophagus; species Rhizophagus sp. LPA8_4_AMF. Next base: position 2,240 of record JADRCO010001078.1, read on the forward strand.
GGACGATGAATTTCTGCTTTAAGCAGAAAGCCGCAGATTTGGCCGAAATGATGGTCAAAAAGCAGATATTGAAATTTTGATTGTGTTACCTTACTAACCAATCAAATAGTCTGAAATTTTTTTTTTTGATTTGTTTCGGTCATTTTTGTGTTCAAAAATTTATGGCTAAATTTTTGCCGTATAAAATTTTGGCAGAAATAAGCATAATTTCAAACAAAATATGCAGAATTTATGCAGAAATAAGTATTTTTTAAGAAATCGCTGAAAAAGCAGATTTAGGGTTAAATCGCCGGCAGATTTTACAAAATTTAGCCGCAGAAATTCATCGTCCCAGCGTTGCTTACAATGGATCTACAAGATTTTTAACTTGTAAAAATTTTTTGTTAGAATTCGATGATTTTATAAATACCATTACAATATTGAAATAATTGAATAGTAAAAAAATCAATGTGCACTTAACATTTAATATTTTGAAATTTATACACATTTTTTATACTTCAATAATCTTAAATTTGCGAAAAATTAATAATTGAAAAATATGACCATTTTATGAGAAAAACAAAATTTCACGCCTCTCGGTTTATTCTAAAGAAAACAATATATTAAAAATTAGAAATATGTTTTTTATTAGTGCAAATTTTAAAATTTCAATAATTTTAAAAATTAAATTTTTCTAAAAATATTTGAATATAATATTAAAAGTAATAAGCCTTACCAATAAAATAAATTTTATTGGTAGTGATTATAGATATACTTTTTATATTCATTCCTGCTTCCTGTTTCTTAAAAAAAGAAGTTACGGAATTCTTTATTATTCCTTAGTTCAGGAAAATAAAATTATTACATTTTCAATAAGCCAATAACTGAGGTCTTTTGTCCAATAATAATTACACTTTGCTCTTTCTTCACATTTTGAAAAGTGTTTTTTTTTTAAACCGACTAAAAACACTCATAACCTATATCTCATAGGAAATTAGTAATCCAGTTGCAATTGTACTTTAAAAGGTGACCTTTTTTTGTTGAAATAATAACTATTATAAATAATTTCATTGATTTGTGAAATTTGCTAGAAATCCACTAAAAAATTATGAAACTATTAGTGTCATTTCGCTTTTACTAAAAAAGAAATAGAAATTACTACAGTAATAACCGCTCACTACCACAATATCCCATAACGCCACTCATAATTCCACACAACTCTCACGTGGGCTTCCATATATAAATTCACTTACCACTCAAACAATCTCAAGATTTCATCGGACATTTCCATTATTCAACCATGAATATTTAGTTACTACTCAGTGACTTGTGATACTCTAATGTATATATACTGTGCATATTAAAATACTGAATTTTGTTTTAGAATTAAAATTTATTATCGGATTAACGATGATTTATGCGCGTTCTTTGGTCTTACACGATAGATCACCTTGCATACTCCATTTCCGTAAATATAAAAAAGAAATACTTTTTAGTACTAAACAGATATAACAAATAAAAAAGCAGATCATATACTGAGAAATTTCTTATATTCCATTTGTAAGTGCTTTTCATTTAAGATCATTTCGATTTTATGAGGATTTTCGGACTCACACGTTTGAATAAAATAATAACTTGTCAATCAAATCGTACTCTTTTATGCGAATAACCAAATTATTTATTTAATTTATTTAAAACATGTATTAAATAGTAAATACATCAAATGAATAGATCGTGTGTTTTTAAAATACATAATTAAAGTATCAATTAAATTCTTTCCCAAGTTTAAATTCTTTACATGCACCAAATTCGATTCTTCGCCTTTTGCCATGTGCCAAAGATCGTAGTCCATATCGCTTCCATCGAAATCGGTGGTGATGCACATTGTTACGTCGATGCCATTTCTTACCTTTTTCAATATTTCCTCTGCATTCAATAAATGGGATCATCACCAAGCAAGTGGTGGTTTTGGATCAACGATTGGATTGTGAAATTTTGTGGTAATCATATATCATATGCCCACTAATCTAACCTTTGAGAAATATCATTTTTCCATATATAATATTTTACTAAAAAGGTGTTTATTTGTGTATAATTTTCTTTATTATAATATATATATGTGTATACAAATAATATGGAGCATGATATTTATTTTAGAAATAGAGAGATAATGTTCTCAATTAATTCCTTGCAGAATTTTATTTTAGGTTAAAAAGACCATTTTTGAAAATCATGTGACTTTAAATGCGGTTTTCCCAAAATCACGTAATTGTGGCGAAGCCACCTTTTACTGTGGTGGTCCCCCAAATAGTGGTTTATCGGCTGTATAAATCACTGAATGGAGAATATTTCATATTGTTTGGATACGCTTAGAATGGGTATGTATCTTTTAACGAGAATGGGATCACTTTAGTTTTAAAGAGGAGGGTATCAAGCGCGCGAACTTCACCAGCCAATACAGTTTTTCCAAATACCGGTTGAAAGACGGGAACATGAACCAAATATTGCTAGTATAAGTTTTTAACTTGTTCAAGAAATGATAATTCGATCGGTGTTGAAATCATGGCAAATAGGATTTTTGATGATGGAATCCAATTCCTTCGGTTTGAATTGAAATCAGGATTATCAAATAGTTTATGTAATGCAAAAATTAAAACCAATTTACTCATGAGAACAAAATAAGAACTAAAATTTCTTCTTGTATTAATTGACTAAAACGTCATAACAGTTTCATGGTATCATTTTACTGGAATGTTTCTTGTTTGGATTATTCTTTCAATTTCTTTATTCTCATTATCATGTATCAAAACGAATCGCAGAATGAAAGATAGATCAATTTCAGGAATATTAACGAATTCTGGAGTATTTTATTTAATATCTTTGACCTCACCTGCCAGAGAGGAGTGTTTTTGGATTAATTCTTGTGTTGTATTGAAATGGAATTTGGGAAAGGGCACATAGATATATTGCACGATTATAAAGATATTAGTTTTCGTCTAAGATTGGAGAATAATACATTACTTTATTAGAGTAATAGATTTTAGTCTAAGATTGCAGAATGGAACGAATTATATTTTAAATTACTTTTAATGGTTGTAGAATTTATTAGACTGTCCAAATACTAGAACGGGTCCATAATGCACATGTTTTATTTTATATAACGTACTCTAATTGTGGATAGTACCTAAGTATAACAATGAAAATAAAGATCGAGTAACGAGTAGTTCAAAATGTAAGTAGGATTTCGTTAAATACTCTTATAATATTTAATACTCTGTGAATGAAGAATATTTTTAAGATGTAACGATATTTTGTCAGCAAATAGAGGAGTATAATTATAATATTTCATCAATTATCTTGGTTATCTAAGAGATTTGTTTACGATAATTATATAACTACCGTAATACAATTTTTGCTTTTGTAAATATTTGTTCTCTCGCACAAGTAAAAAATATTAATTCCGACTTAATAAAGAAAACTTTACAATGTGCAATACATAATATTACTGAATTTGTAATCACAATAGTACTATATCCGGAGAAATAAGAGCAACCAGGTCATTTGTAACCTCTTCCTCTTGAAAAGGTAATATTCGGAAAGGTTTCTAACAAAAATGTCCGTGTGTCCAGTTGGACACTTTTTCGGACATCTATTTTTCATGGGTTTGCGTCGTACTGTACAATGCTTAATTGTAGATCTGTGGCATCAGATCCGAACAATACAGTAGGTATGAATGGCTCTATGATCAACGTAATGATCGCAGCTCTAACCAATTATAAATTGTTAACAGAAAAAGTTGGTTAAAATACTAATTTATCTACGAAAAAGAAGTTGGTCAAAATGTACTATACTTTCCTTATCCTGGCTCACAAATATAATTTTAATTGTATTAGCATGCATATATTCGTTTGATTCTTCACCTGCTATATAAAATATTGCTGCATGACATTTAAGATATCCAGAATTTCATGGTGCAACCCAAACAGAATGGTGTGATTTAGACAAAAAATGTGATTTGATGGCTTCCGGCCTTAGTGACAGTTTCAACTTTTTTGGAAAACTGGTGAAGTGCTGGTCACGTGAAAATGTAACAATGTAACATTGTAAAGTAACACATTGTACTCAGGTGATCAGAATTAATGACGCCAAATGCAATGTAAAATGTGACACTGTAAACAAAGTTTTCTTTTATAATGATCATTTTGGCATTTAACATTCAATGCTATGGACAATGAAAAATTTCTTTTTTTTAAAAAAAAAATTTCCTATATTTACCGCATTTTACCGTTAAATAATTTCATATAAGAATAACGTGTAGATCCTGACCATTATAAATTCGGCGTAAAATATACTTTTGCTTCGTTACGAAAAAAAAAAAAAAAAATGTCGACCCGCTCTTCTGTTAATAAAACTTTATCATCATTTTATGAAACTCAAAACATTTCAAATGATCTTTTGCCAAATTTTACGATTGCTTCAATTCCTATAGATTTACAAAAATTTTCTAACGATGTTACGAAGAAAGTCACAATAAAATGTATTAAACTTTCTTCTAATAAAAATGATTCAATAAAATTTGTTTGTGGTAAATCAAATAAAAATAATTCTAGAAAGGAGTTGTTAGAATGGATTAAGGATGAAGAAATTGCAAATTTAATCGAAAAATATGAATTTAAACTTGGCGTTTACGAAATTTTTTTCAAGAAATTAAATGAAGATAAAAATTCTAAAGAAGAAAATTTTACTAAGGAAAATGTAGATGATATTAAAGAACTCGCAGAACTTGGAGTTACTAGTGCTCAATTAATTTTAGGTCTTTTGTATGCAAAAAGTATTGAATCAGCTGAAATTGAACAAGATGATAACAAAGCACTCGAATGGTTTAAAAAATGTTCAGAACAAGAACTTGTTGAAGGAAATCTTTGTCTTGGATATATTTATTCTAAAGAAAAAAGTTCAACATATGACCCATTAAAAGCATTTGACTATTATAAAAAAGCGGCAGATCAAGGGAGTGGTGTTGCAATGAGAAATACAGCTATAATGTATTTAGTTGGAGAACAAACTGTTCAAAATCTCAAAGAATCTATCAAATTATTTAGAAAAGCATATAATCAATGTGGAGATGGCGTTTCGGGAAATATTCTAGGAATATTATATCAGAATGGAGTTGGTATTCCCAAAGATGTTTACGAGGCCGCAAAATATTATAGGAAAGCATCTGATTTAGGTGACGTCAATGCAAAATTCAATCTTGGATTATTATATTTTAGCGGAGAAAGTTTAAAGAAAGATGAAGTTGCAGCTGTAAATTTATTTAAAGAAGCTGCTGAGAAAGGGTTTGCACGAGCACAAATGTTGTTGGCTAATGCTTATGAGAACGGACAAGGAATTGAAAAAAGTGATGAAAAGGCTTTCGAATGGTATTCTAAAGTTGCAGAATATAAAGATGCAAATTCTGCTGTAAGTTATGTTGGAGATTCACAATTTTGTCTTGCAAAGTTATGTGAAAAGGGCTTTGGTACAAAAGAAAAAGATTTGGAAAAGGCTTTGTATTGGTATACCAGATCAGCAGATAATGGTAATTTAATGGCTCAAGTTACGCTTGGTGACATGTACAGAAATGGTCGCGGAGTTGATGGAATTGACGAAAAAAAAGCTTTATTCTGGTATATTAAAGCCGCAAAACATGATCATTATCAAGCCCAATTTTCTTTAGGAGAGTTATATGAAAAGGGTTTATTAGGCGTGAAACAAGACGAAGAGAGAGCATTGCAATGGTATAAAAAATCTGCCAGGCAAGGTTACATTATGGCGCTATTAAGGCTTGGTGTTGGTTCTGAACCACCTGAATATATTCATAGGAAAATAGAAATGATTACTAAATTACCTCCTGTCAAAGAATTGGAAGAAGATGGCAAAGCTCCTGAACCTACGATGGTTGAAGGCAATGATGAATTTTTTGAAAAATTAGATAATTTGAAAGACGGTGAAAAAATAGAAATAAACGAAACAGACGAAGTAAATGGCCTGTTTACGACGTCACTAAATTGATAAAACTATTTGTATTTCTTTCTTTTCCTTTTTTGTATTATTAATATTTAACCAAATAAAGATTATAAAATCAGTTTCAGTACGGGTTATTTAAAATTTTATAAACATTGAAATTTAAATTTATTGTGTAATAATTAATAATTCAAATACAAAAAAAAAGAGAATAATTACGATAGATAAAATAAAACGAGGAAAATGACAAACTTCCCTTCTTATTCTCTTGCTTCATAATGCTCATGTTCAGATTTGATGTAGGTTTTTAAACCCGGTACAATTTTTCTTCTCCATTGATCATAACACATTTTCCCATTTTTCCCGCCATCAACTTCATTACTTACTTCGTCCCAAGGTACTTTAACATGTTTAAGAACTGCTTCAATTAATTGTAACCGTTGCTCCGGTGTCCATTTCTTCGAGGATTGTGCTAAATAAATATCGTTCAAGCTGAATGAAAAATTACGTAAAGCAATTTTAAACAAATTAATTTACCTTGACTGCTGTCACCTTCAACTTCGTTATTATTTTCTAAACTTGAAGGCGCATTAGATTCAGGCGGGTTTTCGTCTTTAATTTCTTTTTTAATTGCTTTGCCACGACGTTTTTTTGGTTGAGGTTTATTTAACGAATCATCATTTTTGATTTTACTTGGCGCATTAGATTCAGGCGGGTTTTCGTCTTTAATTTCTTTTTTAATTGCTTTGCCACGACTTTTTTTTGGTTGAGGTTTATTTAACGAATCATCATTTTTGGTTTTACTTCTGGTACGTTTTTTCGAATCAAGTTCAGACATTTTTTAAATTTTAGTTACTAAAATTTTTGAGAGAAAAAAAGAAAAATAAATTCAAATAATCTGAAAAAAAAGTTTGTGTAGTCGATGATATTAAAATTTTGATAAATGATGATAGCTTTTATGTCGCAGGAAAAACGTTAGAATAATGACACAAGCCTCTCGATGATTTACTTTTAAAAGTAAAATAAATTTTGGCGCAGTAAAACTATAAATTTTTGTCACGTGTATAATTTTTACGATGACTCATCAAACTCATAATAACTAGTTGTTAGCTGGATTAAAGTTCTCACGCCTATTTACAGAAGTTCTAAATTCTTGTCTTTTAATATAAATTTTGATAGTTTCAAATGAATAATATTTCTGCTAAATATGGTTTTTTTTAGTCAAAATTAAGGATTTATGTCATTAATAACGAAATCAAGGTGGGACATTCCTATTTTTTAAATCCGATCGAGGAATCGCGTTAAATTATATATTCCATCAGAGTACCAGGAGGAGAATTCAAACGAGAAAAGAATTTATGATGATTATAGTATAGTCTGAGGCAAACAAGAGAGTGAAATTACATCAATGTATGTACTTTAATCATTACACGAAAGTATATAATGACTGAACGAACGATTATCAACGAAAATGATTTTACATAACGAGGGATATAACGATACATTCTGATTCATAGACTTTTTAGCTATTTCGGAAGTCTGTTAAACTACTTTGAAAGTAAACAATAATTAATTTTCTTTGCTTTGTTCTATCTGTAAATAGCCAATATTTTAATAAATGAGATCTCTTTAAAGTAATGTTTATAAAGCGATTTAGCACGTTATCAAGATGTAAGTATTAGGTTGTGTTGTACTATATATACTATACACTGAAGCGTTCATACTTCTTCACTTTAATTTCTTATAAGGGAAACGTAATATAATAAAATTATCTGATAACTTCAATGAGACGGTATCTGTTATCTCAACTATGTATTAGAGATAAGTTTGAGAAGTTGGAAATCGAAAGAGATTAAAAAAAATGCTAAAATAACATCCCTATAAAAATATTTTTTTATAGGAATCATATGATACTAATTTAGCTCGTTTCTGTTTTCAATCAGATTTCATTGAGAGCTTACTTGATAGGACGGCTAGTGTATTATTGGTGTTTGCAGCTTCTTTTTATAAAATGTTCTCGTTCATTGTCCGAATGAAGAGAGATTTTATCCCGTTATTTTCCATTTCAACTATGTTTTTGCAGTGTCACGAACAATGACAACAAAGAACCCATTTGAAATCCTATTTTTTTCAACACGCTTAACTGCAAAGACTTTGTAAAAATCAAAAAGGATTTTCACGCGAATTATGAGATCAAACCAGGGGAGTTTATCCAACTTTGCGAACATAGTATTAATTCATCGCGTAAGTTATATTATTATTTTCAAGCAGGTTATTTACTACTGTTACTTCTATTTTTCAATTTCATATCTAATTTCGGAATTAGAGAATCAATCATAATTCTTTAACTACAAGATCAAATGTAAATGATTTCTTCATTGGACCACACGCTTTGTAAACTCAATATATATACTTGCAGAATCTTGAACTTTTTGTCTGTTTCTCTTAAACATATCTGCTTTAATTTCACATAGCTTCGTTATCATTTGTGTAACATTGTTGAAAATGGTAAGGCGGAATTAATGGTTTTCCTGCCAACAACAAAGATTGCGCAGATTCATAAGTTAGACCCGAAGAAAGTATGATAAAAAATTGATACACAAACATTGCATCACTGGGATTTCGGATAGTATTTTATCGTGAGTATAAATTAGCTATTATCATTAACTAAATTTGTTTAGAGAACTAAATGTTTCGTATTTATGATATGAGTTATGAGTTATGTTCATATAATTTCGTGATATGGTGTAATTTAACGCGCTGTATTTGTATGCTTTTAAATCTGTATGAGATTAAATGAATTAAAATCGTTGTACATTATGCTAAATGTCTATGACCTAAAATATGATTCTTTTTGCCTAATCAAGTTTTACCAATTATACTAACAAAGATTAGTTCTAACAGTTATTATGCGAGTAAAGATTATAATTAATTCTCTGACTTATCAGAAAATACGAAAAAACCGAATTATTGTTTTAATTTCGGTAATAAGCAGGAAATTCGAAAGGGATATTAATTATTATGCTAATAGAAGAGTGTTACGTCAAAAAAAAGGTTATTATAGAGAGTTTTTAAATACTGTAATACGATTGTGCAAGACATAATTGGTCATGTGGTCCAAATTTGACAAGGCAATTCCAGTCTTCTACTGTATATTTTTACGCCCTTTAATTATATATCGCAATGAGTTACTCATTTAAAACTTGGCTTGAATCTCAAAATTTCAAACAGAAACAACCCATATTAAATATTTCAATTATGCTAAATTCTTAGATATAATAAGTGTTGGAGAAGGATACTGTATGTAAGAAAAATTGGAATGGTCGTAAGATGGCTGTTGCTTTAAAAATTCTAAAAATTAGCTCGTTAGTTAACGAATCCGTCTGGAAAGAATTGGTTAGGGAGGTACAGTATTTTTAATAAATATTCTTACAAGTAAATATAAGTCACTTATTTATTTTATTTGTTATGCTATAGCTCACTCTTCTTCGAAAAGATTTTATCGTCCTAGATATTAATCAATTACTAGAGGTTCTAATTTATGTGCATAATATCAGTATAAACAAGTTTTAACACTGAATAATATAAATTTTGTTAGGTTCTGATCCTGTATTTGGTTCTCAATGTGCTGACGGTGAAAATTTTAGAGACTATTTAAAAAACAACCAGTTTTCACTTTCATGGTCTAATAAATACCGTATTGCACTTAAAATAGCACTGTTTACATGCAGAGAATATAGTTCATATGGATTTATTAAGTTTACTCATAATCTAATGTTATTAAAATAAAAAATTTTCTTTTAAATTTTTTATCTTATTATTTAGCATTCAAAAAAGTATTTGTTCATGATCATGTTAATTTCAGGTTTTAGTTTATCAAAAGAAGAATCTTTGATGTCACCAAATGCTCTTCTGAAAGAATTCCTGCTTATATAGACCACAAAGTCATAAACAGAAAGGATATAAAAGATTTCCTCTTATATATTTAGCTTTGGAGCATTATTATGGGAAATGCCACGTGGAAAAGTATTATTCGCTGAACTATTTGATTATATGATTATGTTAATTCGAGAACAATGAGTTAATCGGTTCATCCAACACTTGTTAAATATTTTAACCTTTACACATAATGTTGGATGATAATTCGAAAAACGTTCTAAAATTGATGAAATCGGTAAAATTTTAGAAATTGCAACTTCATCGCCACTATTACAAACACCGGTATCACTATATCCAATATTACTAATACCATCATCACTACCATCACTACCAGCAGACTTTTGTAATAGTAATATAACTGACATATTTAGAATTTGTAATATTTAGGAATAACAATGAGTGTAACAACGATTGTGAAGTAATTACCGAGTTTTTCAGAACTTCAGGATGAGAGAAGATGAATTATCATCAAATATCTCTTTAAGATGGAATTGCACCCGTGCAGTATATATTTTATAATATCGATACTAAGTAAGTCATCTGGTCGCAATATCCACACAAGTAATCAGCATTTAAACATAAGGGCATGGTAACATATTGAAAGAATTGTATAGTTTGGCAAAGCATCATATCCGATTTACAATTAAGAATAAATGAAATAAATATTTCAACTTCAAAATAAAAGATATTATCATAAATAATAAATTATATAATTTCAGAAATAATATTATTCAAAATATCTATGTTGTGAGAAACAACTGTCGAAGTATAGTTCTTTATTGTTATTACTTGTATCATTTTTGTGCTTTGATGTTAATTCTAATATTGAAGTTTATGCCTGTGTCACATTTTTACATTTTAGTATTTTGAGTTCTAATTTTTGTAGACGCAATTATAAATATAAATTATGTTACAATCCGTAAACATAACTTCGCATTTGCAATATACCGTTTAACATAGTATATAGCCATTGATTACTAACCTTTAAATTGAATCTCAATAGAATTACGGCAATGTTTCGAGAGGATACGGTACCATACTCAGTAACGTCAAATTCTATTACTCAAACGGTTAGTATTTCATGAAAAAATGGTATGTAATGTAACGCGCTACAAAGCGCCATGTTTGTATTCTTTATAATTATATTAAATTGAGAATAAAGTTAATATTTATAATTATAATTCACTTGTCTTTATGGTATTCTTTAATTTTTTTTCAATTATCGCCAACAAAGTAAAGTGTAATAAGCTCATATAGAAAGTAATGGTAATACTTTAATAACCATTAACCAGTACTGTATATCTGTAAATTCCATAAATATAAATTTAACTACAATGATTCGGATTAAAATTATAATTTTTTAATTTCTGATTCATCAGGAAACTGAAAAATGAAAGACTTGTTTGGATACATGCAGATTTCAGTAATTTTGATGGTACATTACTTATTATGCAGGTGCTAATGTTTATAATCCCAATTAAAGTTCCTTTATTAACAAATTAACTACAGTAAACCAGAAAAATAGCAATAAATTTCTGCGTTTAAATGTAATTGATTTTAGTATATCTTCTTCTCTTTAATATTATATACCCTTTATTGTTTGATCCGAATTTCTAAGGATAATACTAATACTATTAATACTATTAATACTATTAATCATAATCATTTTTTTAAAATTTTAAATCTTTGATAAATGAATTTTTTTTTTTATCTCCACTTCAATTAATTATAAAATTTTTGGTCTGCAACTGTTTCATAACTTTGGCGTACTAAATTCGTGTTAAGAAAAATGCTTTCAAGTTGTCTAGTATTAATATTATTCTAGCTTAAATTCTTCTTTCTATACTTTCACCAAGTTTTCAAACATACGTACGAATATTTAGATTTCAGACACATCTTTAGCCGCTGCAAATTAGCTCCGCCAGAAAGACATGTTCCACTGAAACGCTTGTTTAATGTTAAATAGTCTCACAAATAAACATAATAAACTTTTTTTACCTTGTAAATAAAATGATTTTCGCGCGCTCATAATTTACAAGGGTTATACCCTGTTCGACGAATCGGATAATTGTCCTGGGTTTGCTCGAACCGGTCGGGGGTACTAATTACAATTTTCTAACCAAAAGATAGTTTATTTATAATAAGGTTGTTCAAATTTGATTATTAATTTAACTTCTCTTTCCCGAATCGAATTACTATATTAGAGGTTGGAACCGACCGTAAAAACCTTAACCGATTAATAATCGAATAACCAAGGGCCTTAACCGATTAATTAATCGGTTAATATTAAAAATGAAAATTTTTATTTTGGTTTTTATTTTGGTTGGAAATTGTACCAAATTGTTTTTACTAATTCATTTAGCTATAGGAAAATCATATGTTTGAACATTATTAAAAGAATAATAAAAATTTGTTTCAAGTTCGGAGTACACGTGACCGAAATTTCACATCTCTGGGCCGCATTAGATAATTTGACCAGAGTTATAGTTTGGATAATTTTAATCGATTAACCGATACTTTAACCGGTTAACCGACTTAATCGATTAATCGATTAACGTTAATCGGTTCCAATCTCTATACTATATTATAAATTAGCCAAAATTTTATTTCATCTAGAGTTATTTTTTCAAAATATTTAGATACTTTCGTTAAAGGATTGTTGCGAAATTTAAAATAAACATTAATTAAATTTAAAACTGAAAAAGTATATATACATGTGCATAGGATTTTGGATAAAACAATGATAGAATAAAATTAAAATTTCATGAGGCAACGTAGCATTTTACCATAGTTAAGAGTATAAATAGCAAATGACACTTTCTTTTAGATGGAATGCGAGATCTTTGTAAAGACACAGAAATAATAGAAGTATCCATCATATTTTGATGTGAATGATTTAATTTCTATTTCTCAATATTATATACACTTATATGAGAATCTAATTTTAGAATAGTTTGAATCATCACTACATGTTGAAATATTGATTTTCAAATTTAAAATTATATATAAATGTATTGGGCGCATTTATTAATAAATCAATTAATATGAAATTTAATTCTTTGGAAAAGCTCTCATTAAATAAATTAAAATTATTTGTCCATCTTGTATTATGCAAGTCTGGTTACAATTTTATTACAAGAATTAATATTAATTATTTTATGGCTGTACATATTAACCCTTCACTTTAATTCTAAAATAACAATAATATTTAATAATTAACACATTTTTTTTAATATAAATATTTGTCAGATTTAAAATCTCACAAATAAATTGCCATATAAAATATAAACCGGCATTTCTATTTATAAATTATCCCCTGTTCGGCACCATTTACACAATTATAATGATTGTCAAAATATTTCTTTAGTGATAACAAATTTAATTGACTTTCCCAACTGCCGACAACCGGCAAATTCTCGGCATTAATTTTGACGAGTTATGAAAATTGTTTTGTGATTTGTGCCTACTGAAATTTATTTCATATATTTATATATTTTCGGAACCGTTGTCTATCGGAGCTGCTATAACACACTATTTCATAATGTGTATAACACGTGATCAATTGAAATTTTTAAAAATACTAGTGATTAAATACACTTCAAGTAGTAAAAAAAAATACGGCACCCAGTCTCAATCATTGTTTAAGTTTTACTTCTATTTTTTTTTTTTTTTAGTTTTTCAGTTTTTCAGTTTTTTTTTTATTATTGATTTTTGGCGAAATCCTTTTATTCTTTTGTAATGTTTTGGTGATTCACTTACATAACATGACGTTTGGTCAAGGCAAAAGAAAGATTGCGTCCCAATCTACCCCGTTCTTTTTCTGTGATCATGGTGATTACTGTGTCAAACTAGAATGGCGATCTTGATGAAGGCGTTTTTATAAATTAGTATATCAGTCATGTATAACCAATTTATGCGTCTTTTCTAGCTAAATATGTTTTCGGAATATCATTAAATATTCTATAAGAAATTTCTTTTTTGTGAAAGTGCTTTTTAATTATATATGTGAATCAACTATGATTGGTCTTTTGGTTTACATTAATGTAACACTCAGATTTACATAGACAAAATAAGAATAAGTATTCTTACACAGTTTAACTTTCTTTAATTATTTAGCACAATGAGTCCATTTAAAAATTGGCTTGAATCTCAAATAGAAACAAATCACATTAAATATTTTGATTATACCGAATTTTCAGACATAATAAGTGTTGGAAAAGGAGGAAGTGGTACTGTATGTAAAGCAAATTGGAACAGTCGTAAAATGACTGTTGCTTTAAAAATTCTAAAAGTTAGCTCGTTAGTTGACGAATCTGCATGGGAAGAATTTGTTAGAGAGGTACGATACAAAATGTAATTTCGAAAACAAGTATTTTCATATACGAGCAAATAATATATTTTATTTTATTAATTTTTTTTAGCTAAGTATTCTTCGCAAAGTATTTTATCATCCAAATATTAATCAATTTCTAGGAATTACTAAAGGTTTTAATTAATTTTTTTTACGATAATCCTTATAAACAAATTTTTATCACCGACTAATTTTTAATTTTTTTTTTATTAGATCCTGAATTTGGTTACGCAATGGTATTGCAGTATGCTGACGGTGGAAACCTTAGAAACTATTTAAAAACCAACCAGTTTTCATTATCATGGTTTAATAAATACCGTATTGCGCTTGAAATAGCACAGGGATTATCATGTTTACATGCAGAAAATATAGTTCATAGGGATTTAGTAAGTTTACTCACATATATATATATATATACCGTCTAGTACTGCCTAAAGTACCCGGGTCTTTTACAATTAAAAATTGAATAATACCCGTACTTTGTGAGATACGGGATTATATAAGGGGGGTACATTATAATTTTGACCAAAATTAAACAGAATTAAGGGTGGGTATTAACCTAGAGTAAAATTTTTGTATCTAGTAAAATACCCGGGTCTATTAAAATGGGGTACGCTTAAAGGGGGATACGTTAGGCAGTGCTAGATGGTATATAATCTAATGTTATTAAATCTTTTAAACTTCTTTATTTTATTATTTAGCATTCAAAAAATGTATTGGTTCATCGAGGTGGAATGTTAATTGCAGATTTTGGTTTATCGAAAGAAGAATCTTTAATAACATCAAATTCTCTTTTGAGAGGGATTCCCGCTTATATAGACCCACAGTGTCATATGCAGAAAGGATATAAAAGATTTAAGTCATCTGATATATTTAGCTTTGGAGTACTATTATGGGAAATATCAGCATGCGGAAAAATACCATTTGCTGAACTTTCCGATTTTATGATTATGGCAAAACTTGTAAATGGAATTCGAGAACAAAGAGTTAATCCAACACCTGATGAATATTATGACCTTTATACAGAGTGCTGGGATGATAACCCTGAAAAACGTCCTAAAATTGATGAAATTGTTAAAATTTTAGAAGTTATAATTTCATCGACTTCACCACCACCACCGCCATCACTACTACCACCACCACAGCCAACAACAAAAACAACAACAACAACAGTAACTTCAACGCTGTTACAAAATACTAATTCATGTAATTTGTATATGACTGGCATATTAGAATTAAATGTTATTGATATTGATCTCACCTGCAAAGTTAGTAGTATAATATTTAGTGAATATGATGAAAGAGCTTCAGCATCTCGCGTTACCACTATTATTTTTTGAATTATCATGTCATATTAGTCATTCAAAGCAAGTCATTATGATATTTGAATATTCTCTTATATTTTATCACTCGCGCTTTTTAAATCTTTTCAATATTGGAATTTTTTCCAGTTGGATTGTTAATAGAGTGTTTTTGGCTTTTCATTCCTCTACAGTTCATTCATTCAATTATATTGAACAATATTATTTACATAATATTTAACGCTAATAAAAGCATATAGACAATTTTTATTAAAAAAAAAGGAAACAAAAAAATAAATAAAGCTCCGTAATTTCTGTAAAAACTCTACATTTACAGAAACATGACTAAAAATCTAAGAACTTGGATAATTTCCATGTTTTGAGGCTATAATTTCAGTGAATATGATACATTTACGGAAATAACATGAAAAAAAAAAATACGGAATAAATTTTTTTTAGGGGTTCTATTATTAAATACATACGTTTTTAATTCGATTATTAAAGATTTATTGAGTATTTGTGAAAAGAGTACATATATGGAAGGAATGAACATATTCAATTACTTACTTTGTATTATGGACTTAGTACTTTAATATGAATGTGCTAAGATTCTGATACAATGTGTCAATATTCCAAATGTAACTTTCGTACTTATCATTTTCTGGTAGAAGTACCGATCTTTCATAGTTTCCAGAGATTAAATAATGGTAAATAGGGGCCATTTAAATATAATATGGATTTCCGAATTCTACTCAACGTCTTAATTGGTCTTATTAATTTTCAATAAGGAGTTTCAATCAAGAATATTCAAATAAGACACAAAATAGGTTAACTACTATTATATGATTTGTTATAAATATAAGCCTGTCATTTTTACATTATATGGTCCAATTTATAAAAAATAATCCATAAATCTAGATTTGAAATCTGAATAAATCATAATAAATCCTGTAATAGATAATTTATTATTTTTCATTTATGCACATAGTACTTTGACTGAGACAAATTGTTATTAAATAAAAAATGCTCATTAATTGACTCACCTTAAAATAAATAATAAAAAAAATATGAAAATTCAAAAGCATATTAAAATTTCATATTAATGCTTATTATCATTATCCAACTGGCCAAGTTTTAAAGGTACAATAGATGTTCCTTAAAAATAATAAATTGTTAAAACTTATGATCGTTATGTAAAAAATTAGATGGTCCAGTTAAAAATTTCCCTATAATGCCATGAATTATTTATTTATAAGAGTTTCTTTCATAAACTAAATAATTTCAGTTACAATTTAAAAGTTATTGATATAATTTGAATTTTTAGGATTCTGTAAAGTTAAGATCATTAAATTATTCCACAAATTAATTTTCTGACTGTTCTATAGGACAAAAAAGTTGTTTTAAATAGAAGCATATGAAATGTAGTCATAATTCTTTGCATAGATATGTATGAGTATTTTAATTAAAGCTACTATTTGTATATTTTGTGATGAGTGACGTCTAAAGCAAAGTTGATCTGTTATCCTCACATCTTTATAATGCTTTTCAATGTTTTTTCTTCAAATTATAATATTTAATATATATGATTAAAAAGAACTTTTGCTATAATTAAAGTGATAGGTCAGATTTAATTGTTCAATATATTATTCAATTATCAATTTGTCGAAAAAGTTATCAATAGAAATCTTTTTGACAATAAAGTGTTCAATGATGATAGTTATTAATTTACTTATATGCGAATGTTCTGTAGTTAAAGGGTTTTTTCCTTAAATTTATTTATTATCATTATAAATAAAGAAATTTTAGATTTAGCATAAGATGTGATGGTATAATCATATGTATTTGTAATTTTGCTTTCTCTCTCTCTCTTTGTATTTAAATGAATTTTGATTTAATATCTTAATTTACCTTAATGATGTTCAATTAATATATCTTAAATAACTTATTAATCTTACCATTTCATTCTCACTTGAAACAATAATTCAAACAAAATTTTTAATTTTGTTACTTTCTTGCAAGAAATATATTTCATAAATGAGTTTTTTACCATCTAACCAGGATAGGTAAGTTTTTTTCTGATAAACCATAAGATTTAAAGTATTCAAAATCTAATTGTTCAATCCAATAATATTTTACATGGTTGTAACACACGTATGGCATGATATTAAGCAATTCTTTTGGATAATTATCGAGTTCGCTAAATTTTTAAAGAAATAGCTATGTTAATTAACGCAAAATATCATTACAGTCAACTCTCCATAAATATATCAACCATAAATGTATCTACTATTTATACCCTCCATAAATGCATCCTTTAGTCCGGTCCCAAGCTTATCTGGTTTATAATTATTTTACTTTCTAAAAGCGCACACGGCACACCCTCTTTAAATGCACCATTTTGAAAATTATGCAAATTATCACATGAGGAGTGCGTTATAAAAAGTTGACTGTATTGCCATTTAAATTGTTTAATTAAAAGTTAAATAGAAACATACGTTACGGTTTTCTTTAAAAAGCATTCTTTACAACATCTAACTTCAAATTTCCAATAAATTTTACATCTCATAACTTGCTTACAAATTTGACAACCTCGTTCCATCTTTAATAATTCAACATATTTTGTTGTTTCCATTCCTTTTGGTTGAAGAATATTTTCTTTTGGTGTAAATTGTGAATATGACTCTTTCCATATTTGTTGGGTACTATGAGAAGTTGGAACACATAAATATCCATAAAATTTTCGACATACTTGAGAAAGAATAAATAAATCAGAAGGTGGTAAAAAAGTGCATATTTCAATGAATAATTCGGGTGGAAGAACTGTAATTGGCGGCATTTTTATTAAAGAGATTAAAGGGATATCATTGAATTAAATCCTAATTTCATTTTATAGGGCTTATAAGGTTGTGATCTACCATAAGTACCATTCCACAATGCATGATTACGTACATACATCCATTTTGCTATAAACGTATTTTTTTTGATTACTGTTTTTAATTTTGTATGAACTTTGTTTGACATTTAAACGAATATTAATGGTATTGTTTAATAAACTAAACACTTGATTTTATTTGATAAAATTGAATAATTACAGAAACGTTGTATAATGACGCACAGTAATATACAACTTATTAGAGATCATCGAACGATCTAGGCTCACATGATGTTTGTACGACATATTAAGTATTTAATTATAAATCAAATCGCAGCAAATATTTTCTCATAAAAAAATGATTTACGAGAAATTTTTTCCTCTTGCAATTCTAATCCCTCTTGATTTTATTTATTTAATACCTATATATATATTAAGCTTGATAATAAACCTTATAATAACATTAGTCTGGTATTTTCCTTCAATATATCAACTATATTCATTTATTTTCACAGAAAAAGAATACGATTTAAGAATAAGAATCTATTTATTTTTACTTTCACCTATAATTATAATTTTATATATTCCATTTTCTATAATATGTTCTATTGGATATTGCATATTTATTTCACTTGTTAACCCATTGATAATAATTATACAGAGATCTGAGTATCCACTTTATTCACTTTCTTTAACAGCCGCAATAATACGCTTAATTTATAAATATACGAGTGATTATTCTAATGAAGACAATTTAACAGATTCTTTAGTATTGGAAAGAATCAGAGAAATTATGCTTTTTATCAAGAATTATTGGTATTTTAATTCCGTTAAAATTTCAAAAAGAATCAAACTTCACGATTCATATATTTGCAAATTTATGATTATTAAATCAATATGGATTTTAGACCTTATAACAATCATTTCTATTATCATATTAATTCTACCATATATTATCTTATTAATAATTACTTATTCCCTAATGTTTAGAATAAAATTATATAATTTTATAAATGGTTTATTATCATCATTATTACATAAGTTCACTCGTCGTAAACTTTATTATTTTATGTTATTGTTTCTATTTATCCTTGCGATATTAGCATATATTTTTTTATGTCTTTTTAGTATATCTCTTGTTCTTTTGATTATAACTAGCATATTATATAGTATAATTACCAAATCGATTGAACTTTATATAAGGAATGGATTTTATGATGTTATAGCCTTGATTTGGGTAATCGTTATAGAACCATTTTTAGAAATCGAAGATATAATTTATATATGTTGTGGGGTTGAAATAAAGTATAGAGAAGATATGTTGGATATTTTATAAATGTAAATAAAATTATTGTTCTTTATTTTTATTTATGCTCGATTAATGGCTCATTAGTTACGACATAATATGACAACTTTACATGTCATTAAGTATATATGCTTTGCTTTAAATTTTAATTATTATGTACGTCAGTTAAATTATTATCATTTTTATTATTCTAAAAAATTCCACATATATGTACAGTAGTAGGTTATATAAAATACTCCATTATCATAACACCTCTCAAAAAAAAAAAAATTTAGGCAATGTTTGAGTAACTTATTAAATATTATTAAATTACACCCTAACTATTACCCGCATCTCCTTAACTAATACTTTCTACATTCAATTGTGCCTTGACAAACGACCGGGACGCTTTGTGTCATGTTTCATACCACGTTTTGTAGCATATTCCATTGTAGAATCAAAAATGAGTTTTTTACTATCCAACCAAGTTTTTAAATCTTCCTTTGATAAACTATAATATTGAGAATATGCAATATGTATTTGTTCTATCCAATAATACTTTCCATAAAAGTAATAGGTATGTGGCATGGTATTAAGGAATTCTTGTGGATAATTTGACCATAATAATTTATACTCGCTAAATTATTATTATTATATATATATATATATATTTTTTTTTCCAAAAAAAAAAAATGTTTGTCCATCGATAAAATCATAAAGAATTAAATAAAAATGGCCAATACTTTTTTCTTTTTTTTTTTTTAAAAAAAAAAAAAAAAAAAAAAAAAAAAAAAAAAAAAAAA
>JADRCO010001079.1:0-22753 GCA_021464525.1 Rhizophagus sp. LPA8_4_AMF
TTAAGTATATTTTAATAAAATTTTAAGTATATTTTAAGTATAAAGACTTTTCATAGAGCTAGAAAAAAAACAAATAAAATAAACGTTAACGTTTAAATGTTTCTTAATTAAAATCAAAAAAAACACCACACCTTTCCCATTTCTTACCTTAAAGTCCAGGTTTGTGTTTATGCTGGCACCTTACAAAGAAACATTAAAAGAAATATTAGAACGTTTCTTAAATTAAAATAAAAAAAAATATTCACTTTGCTTTCCTATTTCTTACCTTAAAAGTCCGATATTTGTGTTCAAGTTGGCACCTTACAAAAGAAACAATTAAAAGAACACGTTAACTGTTAAAATAGTTTTTAAATTAAAATAAAAAAATATTACCTCCCCTTTCCTATTTCTTACCTTAAAGTCCAGTTTTATGTTCAAGCTAGCACCCTATAAAAGAAATAATTAAAAGAAATGTTAGAACATTTCTAAAATAAAAAAAATAACACCTTGCTTCCCTTTTCTTATCTTAAAAACTTTTGATATGAAATTAAACTAAAAAACCTAAAAAAAAAGAAAAAAATACCCGACATGTAAACAAATAACTGATTTGGCTGATATGACGTAATTGTAAAGCTGATTAGCCAATCAGTGATAGGGGTGAGTAATACTGATCTCATCCAGGGTGAGGAATAAGTTTTCCCTTTTATTATAATATACTGTACTTGCTATAAATTGCTATAAGTCTTTAAAATCACCAAAAATAGTATAAATCATTAAATTCATTATAAATCAATAAAATCAGTGAAATTGCTTATATTTGTGCTAAAGAAATCAACAGATTATTGTATTCGTTAAGGCTTATTGGGTTGTAATTATTCACAGATACTTGAAAGAGATATGTATTTTCTGATAGTATGTATGAATAATTACTCAATAGCACCCAGCTTGAAAGAGGTAATCTTTCTTCACAAGCTACTATGCGGTAATAATACTGGCAGTTTAAATCATCTGAGGCTATACACATTCCAACAGCACAGACTGCTTTTAATGAATTGTACTGGTCATAGTAGTTCCATGTTCTCACACGGATATATGGTTTCTTTCTGCATAGTATCCTTAAAGTGGGTAAGCACTAATAATCTTGATCTCAAACTTTGATGTGCTATTGAAAATATTAGATAGTATCCTTAGTAATTTGGTCTTAAACATAAATAATAGCATCTCTTTAAGTACTTCGATATCAAACCTAAGATGTGTTATAATAGCAGAAGGAAAAAACAACTCAAACTTGAGTTGAATATAGGTAAAGCTGATAGTAGTAAAGGGAAAAATATGGTATAGGTCAAAATTTTGGTTATAATATAAAAATAATTTGACAATATTGTTGAATTGACCACTCAGTTTATGTTTCAACATTTCATACCAGATAGAATTTACATATGGCATATGCTTAAAACCACATGAAAGAACAATTCAGTGCATTATTATGCATGCTGTAGAACAGTTTATTGTTTGAATGGGGAGGTCATTGGTCAAATTTTTAAATCTTTTATGATGTAAGTCACAAGGTGACTGGTCAGTCTTTTCCTTTAAAAGAGGCAGTATATTTGATAATGTTTAATCTTAATTAAGAATACTTTATTTTATTTTACTTTGGTAAAGATATTGTATTGCTTTCACATTATTATCAATAAACACGATCACACCAAAAAAAAAATAAATAAATAAAATTTAATAATAAGTTTTAAATAATATTATTACTATTAATATATTTCTTGCCAATTTTATTTCTATACTGTATAAGATTAATAATTTTAGAGGTTTTTGAAATTTTTACTTTAAGTTCAATTAATTGCTATTTATATACTCTTTTTTATAGCTAAATTGTAAAGCATTTATGCTGTATTTATCAATTACTGCATTTATCAAAAGTGAAATACTTGTAACTGAATATCATTTTGTATGAACTACTATTTATTCATTTTATTATATTAAGATTCGAAAGAAGTTTTACTGCAAGTCATACTTAAAAATATTTAATGCTAAAATATCAAATTATTATAAAAAAGTTTTTAAAAAATAATATGATATAATTTAGCACGTTAAAGACCAAAAAAAAAAATATAATTTACTTACAAAATTGAACTTTTCGCATTTCTCTTAAACCATTTGAATAAAAGCTAAGATAAACTTGTTATACTCATAAATTTACATATAATGCTATAGATAGGTATTGTTAAAATTATAGTCATTCTTAAAAAAAGATATGAATTTGACTTTTATTAGTAATTTTATATAGGAGTTCGATTATTTGCAATTTACTCAAATTCTATCTGAATAACAGCCTGAGAAACTATATTCTCTCGCAAATCGAAAGTCACCTGCAGTAAAATTTAGTAAGCAAATAATAATTTGGATCATCTAGCCAATTTCACTCCACGGCTAGAATTATAAAAACATCTTTATGTATAAATAGCTATTAATTCGGTAATTAATTTATTTAATTTCTTGTTGATTTTTATGCGGCTATACTTATAACTATTAAAGCCGACCTAAGCCCGATGTTTTTTAAGCCATAAACATTTCCCAAATATATAGTGATCATAAGCCTCAATTCAATATTATAAGATATTTCTATCATACTGAACATCAACTTCGAGAAAAAAAAAATGGAAGAATCCCTTTCAAAAGAATTGCAAGATAATAAATCTGATCCTTTGATATCCAGCGAGCGAGAAAATCCTCTAAAATTATTAAAGTCAATTAATAAAACACAATTTATAACATTCTTCGTAACATATCTTAGTTGGACGTTTGTTTCATTCGACTACTTCATAGTAACATTTACTTTGCCTTATATTGCTAAAGATTTTAAGTTGAAACCATCTGACGTTGCTATAAGGTATTTATAATTCATACCTTATAAATACAGAAATTGTGGAGCTCATAAATTAAAATTTTAATTGTTTTATATTAGCATTACTCTTATGTTAACGTTTCGTCCATTAGGTGCATTAATATTTGGTTTATTATCAGACAAATATGGTAGAAGATATCCGTTAATGGCGAATATTTTCATATTTAGTGGATTACAATTAGCTTCTGGATTTGCACCAAATTTTTTAACATATTCCATTACAAGAGCAATATTTGGAATAGCTATGGGAGGTGAATGGGGATTAGGAGCTGCTCTTGCAATGGAAGCTTTACCGCTTGAAAGTCGTGGGTATTTATTTATTAAAAACTTTTTGTCTATCATCATTAAAAGTAAAAAATTGGTTGAAAAATTTTTATAAATATCGATCTCTATTAAAGGTTATTATCGGGTATTTTACAAGAGGGTTATGCTCTTGGATTTCTCCTTGCAGCGGTAGTATATTATGCTGTTATTACAAATTGGGGATGGCGCACTACATATTACATAGGATCATTCCCAATTCTCCTAGTTTTAATAATATATTTTTTCGTACCAGAATCAGAAGAATGGAAAAGACAGCATGCAGAACGGAAAACATCTAAAATTAATCCACGTGAAAAAACTCGGTTAATTATATTAAATCATTGGAAAATATTTATTTTCTCTATATTATTAATGACGGCATTAAATTTTATAGTTCATGGTATGATAATTTATAAATATACTGCAAAATGTATACAATTTGTAAATTAATAATATCTTTCTTTTTTTAAGGTTCGAAAGATTTGTACCCAACATTCTTAAAAGTTCAACTTGATTTTACACCAGGTCAAATAACATTTATAACAATAATTGCAAATATAGGATCAATAATAGGAGGATTTATAAATGGTTACATTTGTCATTTTCTTGGAAGGAAAAATGCGATGATAACCTTTACATTTTTGGCAGGATGTTTTTTACCATTGTACGTTCTGCCAAGAAATTATATTGTGTTAACGATTGGTGCTTTTGCCTTATATCTTTGTATCGGTGTAAGTAAAAATATGTATATATATACATCGTTTATTTGTCTTATTACATCAGTAGTATAACATTAAAAAAAAATGATGTTAATGTATCTCTCACTTTACTAGGGTAGTTGGGGATCAATTCCAGTTTATTTAAATGAAATAGCGCCGGTTGAATTCCGCGGAACTTTTCCTGGATTAGTTTATCAAACCGGTACATTATTAGCTTCTTCTTCTGCGCAGATTGAAGCATTTTTTGGTGAAATGATAAAAGAGGAAGATAGTCCTGATTATGGGTTAACGATCGCTTTATTAACTTCTTTATTTATTATAGTTATTATTATTATTCTAAAATTCACTAATAACGTTTAGATCTTAATATCTAATGTGTAAACGATCATCGTGAATGTATTACGCATTACGTAAAATCTTTGTTAACTATTTATGTTATAAATTTATTTCGCCATACAAATACAAAATTTATAAAATCACGATTCCGGTAAAAAATTAATACCAATTATTTATTTACAAATAAAAAAGTATATATGTATCTCCTTATCTTTATTATTGACGATTTTAAAATCATATAAAATCGTACAATTTTAACAGTGTACAATTCTAGCAGTGCATGCATTCGAAGAAGAAAGTTTTTTCGGCACCAATAATAATTAGATTATTGTTTAACATGATCATTAATTAAAGGTCATTTATTCGTTTATTCATTTTAAAAAAAAAAGAAAAATAATCATTCAATACATTAATTTAATAAAAGACTATACATAATAACATCATTATATTGATTATCTAGTTCTAGATTTCTAATTTCATTAATAAAATAATTATACAGTATAATTCAGAAGGGTGCATTTTTTTCCATTTGGAGAAGTTCCATCAAAAACTTGAACATTACTAATTCTTTTTTGTTTATCCAAAGCTCTATAAATGGATTCAGTAGCAACAAACAAATCAATGTGTTTTCCACCAAAGCCGTGACCTCTATCATCAACCATTACACATCCGTTATGACGTTTTCCGCCTGGTAAGGCCAAATTTACAAGAGCTGGGATATATAATAATGTTCCCGGACGAATGTCATTAGCTGCTACAGTAATAAAAGGTCTGAGAGCTTTTCCATTTGCTGCAAGACCGAACGGGAATTTTTTCTTGTCAAGTTTCACAAAACAGTTAAAAGTAGATCCACATGAACAATCTAATTAATTAATAAGTAAAGATGAATTAATACTAAAATAACACAAGAAATTTTTTGTATCCATAAATTTATATTTACCATCAAAATTAAAAACATCTCCAGATCTGCCGCGCCCAGATCCTTCCGTTTTCATTTCGATAGCGAAATCACGATTTACGGTCGCAATCGTTTTCTTTTTACAATCTTTAATTGTAACAAGACCAGCTGATTTGTGATCCACTTCAGATGCAACCCAATAATAAGTAAACACTGACTTATTTGAAATAAGTTTTCCAAAAGGAGAGGTGGCGCGTTTTTCAATTGTTGATGAAATCAACTCATCAGCAGAAAGTTGGGATGTTGGAAGAGAAAGAGATAAGGTAGCGATCATCAAAGTGAAAGTAAGAATTAGGAGGAAGGCGAGGAATTTGGACATTTTGAAAATATATTGATATTATGATATTATGTAAATTTACAGTAATTATATTACAAGAAATTATTACAAGAAATTGTTACAAGAAATTATTTATTATATATAATAAAATGTACGTGAGATATATTTTCAAAATGAAGGAAGGAATTCTCTTTCTTCAAAGGAAATGAATGTAAGAAATTGAAATTAGAAAATAAAAATTTTTTACGTGAGGGACAAGAAATTGACCAAAGTCATGAGCCTATGATTTTATATGTTTTTTTCGATATAAAAAATCGGAGAAATATGAATAAAAAATATTAACACAAAAGTTTCCGTGTATCCACATGTATTTTTTGATTTCGTGTTTACTTGGTACAAAAGAAAACCAAATTCTTCCTTGTAAGATATTATATGCATCTGTAAATGACGGGCTTTGTCAATTAAATTATATTTATCCGACAAATGCGCAGCATTATTCAATTTATGATAAAGTGATAATGCATTATAAATAATAACGGCAAGAATGACTTGAGTCAGTTCAATTAATAAAATAACAGGTGATAAAAGAAATTTTATAATCTCGAAATTTAATAGGTCATCAGACTTTAAGATGGTTTTTTTCAGAATCGTTATTATAAAACAATTTATATTTTTGGTTAAAATAATTTATTGAAAAACCCTCGCCACTTCACTTTATAATATATTACAAGAACGTTACGTTGAAAAGAAATGATTATGAAATTGGTTTCCGAATTACTGGTTCATGTCAATATGCATTGATGCATCTAATTTAGCACTTAAACATATTTAGAAATTTCTCAGTATAATACTTTTTATTTTTTCTGTATGCTAAAAATAAATTCTTACTCCGATTTGATTTCTTAAATATAAAAAAGGATTGTAATAAACTCTATTTTAATTATAACTTGCATTAAGGAATCTCATGAAAATTTGAAAGAAAGAAAAAAACAATAATAATAAATACAAGTAAATAAAAAATTTATTTTATTATGCAAATAAGATTGTACCCGTATCTTTTAATAAAAACATGAATATCCATCCATTTTAATACAAAATAATAATAGTTTTGAATTGCGAACTTGAATTAGCCAACCAAATTTAGATATATAACAATACGGTTTGAATGAACCAATCACGGATCGATCATGAAATATTAATTCTCCATTCAAAATTATTAGAAAAACATGAAAAAAAGGGGAAACAAAGAAATTTAAAATTCTGCAAACAATAAAATATTTTTGGGCAAAATTACACGATTGACAGCAAATGGAAAAATTCCTAAATAAGGATATTAATATAGATTTTCAAAAAAAGATAAGATCTCTCTTTCCTTTTAGTTACGCAAATAAAAACTTTCAATGAAAAGATTGATATTATAATAAAGGCTAAAATTTATTCTATTTTTCTTGAAACATAAGTAGTGCATACATATAGTTAGATTAGGAAATTGGATCCAGAATTCAAAAAAGTTCATACATAGATTATCACTTGATTGGATACTTATTAAAATCGTAGTTATTAATAAAAATCTAAGTTCAAATTTTTTTAAAAAAAAAAAAATATATGAAACAAAAATCTTGTAAAAACGACAAATTCGTTACGATATAATATTAAAATCTTTAGCTATTTAAATCTAATTGCATTTTTTTGCCATTGTACACTTCTCATAGTTTGATGCATAGACGCAAAATGTCGTGTTTTCGTTTATCATTTGATTTCTACGCGTAGGAACATATTTTTTTTACGATATCCTATCACTTCTCAACAAGTATAAAAAGGAGACATTCATAAGCCTAGAATTTTTTTCTTCAGGAAAAAAAATCAAAACATTTCCTTTAAATTTTAGTGAATATACAACAGTTAAAAATGAACAAACTCGTTATCTTTTTGACGCTTTTCACAATTTTTTTCACTTTTATTTCATCGTTTCCAACAAATTATGATAAACGTCAATCATCATTTAACCCAACTCAAACTATATCAAGTAAATCGGAGTTCACGTATTACTGGGTTGCATTCGAATCTGATTACAAAAGTACCAAAACTGTTGATGTTAAAACATGCAAGGGTAAACTTATTGCAACGGTAAATTCAGAATTTGCTAATTCTATGAAAACAGAAGGATCTGGTATAACTAAGACCGGTAGAGTCATTAATCTTAGTGGTAAGTGAATCTTTTTTTTAATGGAAAATAAAGCAAACTTTCTTTCGTTAATAAATTCGCTCTTTATTATAAAATAGATTGTAGTTGTAGTTCAAAATCATTTTCTTGTTTCGAAGAACTTGATAAAACGAAATTTCCTTTCGGTAGTTCATCGAATGGTACACCATTGGTTCCTTTCACTTCTGTAGCGGCCAATGATATTCGTCCGGGAACATTACTCTACATTCAAAAACTTGACGGAATGAAATTGCCGAACTCTAAAGTTCACAATGGTTGCGTTAAAGTTGATGATAAGGGTTTCGGATTCGGGGGAAAACATATTGATTGGTTTGTCGCTAAAGAATCTAATTATAAAGCCTTGATAGCAAAAGATCCATTCACTAACGTTAAAGTATTCAATGGTACATTACCAAATGGACAAAAATGTGTTCTCTTAAAATATCAATAATATGTACAAATCCTTTCTTTTTTAATTTTTTAATCGCTTAGAAGACTTTAATTTTAGAAATTACAATTATAGATATGTATTTACTTAATATAAACAGTAATTGGTTCGGATCCGGAATTCGAATAATTGTTTTTGTAATAAAATTTCCTTTAATTTGAATTATAAACATAAATTTTTTTATTAAGTAAATAATATTATCGGATCCTGAATTTTACGATGTGCCGAATTTTAGAAAATTACAATGTGAATTGGATGACATCCCAAACCCTTTCGGCAATGATATTGACAACATAGTTTGTTTATTTGTTCTCTCCTTTCTCTATGGAATCTACTCTGCTTTAACCTTCACATTCCTAATAACAATAATATTAATAATATTATCACGCAAACAAGGTTTGAATCGTGAATAAATTTGGCTAGAAAGAAAAAAAATTGATTGCGGTTTTAACAGCCTTTAACTACTTTTAGTCTACTTACTTTTTAAGCTAATAGATATTTAATCACATGATCACAGTTAAAATTCGTTAACTTTCGCTTTGTTAAATACTAAGCCTCATAAGTCACAATAATATAAAAAAAAAATCTACACACAGCCTCCTCTAAATCTTTCTATTTATCTCAACATATTGCGGAATTGAATTGTTATAGTTATCAAGAGCCACGTTTACTTTGCGGTTAACCCGTTAATGTGTTAGCAGTAAATATCTGAGATGGTCCATTTTAAAAAGAAAAAAAAAAGAATATTTTTTTTTTTATTATTATTATTATATAGAATGATTTTATGAATTCGAAAGATTTCTTATTGATTAGAATAACAAAGAACATAAGAAAAACAAATTTTGGTCCCGTGAACATAATTCTTTGAAATTTTGTAATTGAATTTATTTTTTTTAAAAAAAAAAACTGTTTTTATTTATATTTGATATCAAAAATATACGTACCGTAAGATAGGATAAACGAAAGTTCAAAGAAAAAATCTTAATAGGCATATATAGCTTCATCTTCCCTCGTACTTTCTCTCTTTCTCTCTTTTTAAAAATATATCATTCGTCATGCCTGATTCAAATGGAGAAACAACTGCATTAGAATTCTTTATAGGATTCTTAGTATCAGTATTTGCTTCGATAATGTACGCAGCAGGTCTGAATTTATTAAAAGCGGATCATGTAGAAAACGAAAAATTACCCAAAGAAAACCAACGCGTTGATTGTTGTAGACCAAAATGGCATCTAGGTTTATACTTATATGTTATTAGTCAGAGCGTTGGAAGTACAGTAGCATTAAGTAAGTTTTTTTTCACGATATTTTTTTATGTCGACGAATTTGCTCCTTATATTTATCACACGTTAACTTTAAAATATATTTAGATTATTTAAAAACTCAGTGGGTAGCGCCACTTGGGTCTATATCATTGATATTTAATTTCATTTTCGCTAAATTACTTGTTGGAACACAAATTACAAATAAAGATGTTATAGGGACATTTATTGTATTAATATCAGTATGTTGGATTGTTTTTTCTGGAGGTCAGAGTAGCAGCCATGAGGGTAAGTCACAGTAAAGACCTAGCCAATTTAATTTTATGTTTAACAAATCCATCCCTTTCATATAGATACCAAAATAAATTTTTATATAAATAAGGTCTCCCATCCCCTTTTTTTGTTAAACATAATTTTTAATTGGTACGGACTAATATACAATTCTCGCTTTTTTTTCATTTTTTTCTCACTTTATTTTCTTTCTGGTTTAATAATGTATTAGAATCATCATTAACATTAGATTCTTTAAAGTCACTAATAACACGACCAATATTCATTATATATTTCTCAATATTAAATTTTATAACATTGATATTACTTTTTGGAGGAATATATTGTAAATGGATCCTATTAAATGAAAAACGTAAGGAACGCAGTGGATGTTTTAAAAACATTGGAACAGCAAATTTAAAGAAATTGACTGGTATCGATATAGCAATAGTTGCTGGATTATTTGCCAGTCAAACTCTTCTCTTGGCTAAATCTGGGTAAATATCTAAAATATGAAAAATTATTAAAAACAATTTTTTTTTTTTCTCAAATTAATATATATATAAATACAGGGTGAAATTGGCTTATGTTTCAATATCAACTCAAGTTAATCAATTTACTGACCTGATTGGATGGTTTGTTCTTATATTTCTTATAATAACTGCGATTCTTCAGGTAAATTCTTTTTGTGTTTCACGCGTAAAAAAAAAGTATTTCGATTTATAAAAAAAAAAATTATAATACTTCTTTAGGTTGTCTGTTTAAATGAAGCGTTAAAACTTTGTGATTCAGTTTTAGTAATGCCAATATTCCTTGGTTTATATACTACAATGGGCTTGATAAATACCATGATTTACCTTGATGAATTTTCATCATATCCAGTATGGGCATTAGTATCAGTATTCGTTGGTATAATAGGACTCGTTTATGGAGTGGTATTATTATCTCATATAAAAGATGATGTATCAACTTCAGATATTGAAGATGAAGAGTTAAATTCGATTCATAAAGATGATGATGATAAATCATTTAGTGGACTTAGTTCAACATGGAGCAGTGATACTTTGTTTGATAAAAAGAAGACGAAAAATAGAAAATGGAGTGGTGGTATTAAAGGTTTCTTTAAAAAAGATAATAATAGTAATATGTCAAAAATGAAAAATTATAAAGGAAGAAGAGGAAGATTTGAAAAACTAGAGTTAAATGATGATTATGAAGAAAAGAATGTTAGTAGCATATTTGTAGGATTTAAAGGGTTTAAAGGGTTTAAAGGGTTTTATCATAATGGATCCGTTAAAAGTGATGGTTATAATAGTGAATATAATAGTTATTATAGTAGTGAAAATAATAGTAACTTTAGTATCGGTGATAATAGTGATAATAATAGTGATATAGATCTTAATATCAATAATAATCCAATTATGGTAAAAGAATGGAGTGGAGATTTAGGTAGTATAATTAATCTAGATAAACTTATTACTGAAAGTGCAATTGGAAAGAGAATTATCGCGGAAAATATGGAGAAAGAAGGTGGATTGGCTGTATAAAACCTCATAAAATCATGTAAAAGAACAGTTTAACTCTATACTAAATTATCACGTGCATATTATAAATAATACAATTTTTAAAACACAATCGAGAATCATAAATGAAATAAAATGTTCAATAATTGTAGTATTTTATTAAAATAATATCTTTCTAAATTAATATAGTATAAAATTATTATTAGCATGATTCTAATGTATATTAACTATTAAGAATGTTTTAACAAGTATTAAAATAAGATATATATTTATGTATGTATATATGTTTCCAATTTAGTTTTCACTTTTTGATAATTCTAAATACTTCATATTCATCAATTTTAAAGCTTCCTGCATCAGTAACTTTGTCGATATAATCATCTTTTTGACAACTACAACTTCCCTCTTGATCAAACTTTCCTTTCATAGATAAATCTTTATCACCAAAACAAGGACCATATTCTTTTCCACTAAATCTAATGGCATAACAACTTCTATGTCTGCTCACCCTACATAGTCTATTATCTTCAATCATTCCTCTGTTTCCGAGTGTAAATAAGAAACTATCTTCGGTATTCCAGTAACCTTCTTTAGATGACCATACTACAGGTGAATATCCTCCTATAATTTCATTTGTACGATGAATTTTCATTACCACGATTGTACGACCTTTCTCGTCACATTTTTCATGAAATGTACTGGCATCAAATCCATCACGTGTTCCCCTAAGTAATAACTGGAACCTGTATGGGTTTTCTTCGTACAAATAACGTTTTTGTCCCAAACTATCAATTCTATCAATCCAACTCGATAATAATGCTACGTGATATGGCCTCAATAAACATGAATCAAATTGCAATCTCTTTGCTAATTTATCAACGGGTTTTGGTGGTGTTGTTGGCTTCATATGATATCTCATCACTTCTTCCAATGTACTTTTTGGTAAAATATCTCTAAACGGCCAAACTTTATCATAAAAATCTGATGAACTTATTTGCAAAAATCCGATTAACGGAATACATTCTTTTAATGTCGTACCCAGCTGTTCAAAATTTTCTGTTGTCCATTGTGAAATATTTTCGATATTTAGATTCTCATTTTGTGCTACTCCCCACTTAATCAAATAATCCCAAATTTGAACTTCTTCAATTTGTAAATTATCCAACTTTAAAAATGAAACTAATAATGAAGAATCGAGTAAGAGGAAGTCGGGAGATTTAAATAAATATGTCGGGTCTTTACAAATTATTGATAAACAATATTCTTGTAATTTTCTACATGAATCATAATTATTTATCTTTTTCCAAAGCTTTACTAAATTATCTTCCAACCATCCCACTTCATAATGTAGTAAATATTCTTGAACATAATCCGAAAGTTCTGTTAATAAGAGTTCATCAGTTGCAATTAATAATTCCAACGCTTCCATCATCGACTTATTCATCATATCCACATTACCACTGTAGATAAACCTAATAATTATTAAAAAAAAATAAAAAAAAAAAAGGTTAGGTAAAAAAAATGTAGTCTATTTCCAAAGGGACGAATTAACTTACTTTAAGATTACTTCAAAAACTTTTGGACTTATATTAGGTTTGGAGAATCTTATAATACCTCCTTCTTTTTTAGCCCAGTTTTTTGAAAGTGCTTGACGAAAATATGGTGACCTTGCTCTAAGTATTATAGAGTGTGCCTGAAAAACTTTAGTATTTGGAGCTTCGCCTACTTCTATTACGACATTGTATTCTTCTAGTCCGTCTGTTAAAATGTTTAGGATATCACTAGATAACGAAGCCCAGAATTTTGTCGTCATTCTTTTCTTTTTGTTTTTTTAAAAAAAAAAAAATTTAATAAGAATATGCTAGACAAAAGAGTATTATGCTATTTATTGAATGAAAAGAGAGTATTGTATATAAAAAAAATTTTGATGCATTAGTTTCACAACATACAGTCAAATGATCGAAAAGAATTCCAGTCTCCCATTTATAAACGCCATGATATAAGATAATCAAAAGCAAATCACGATTTAAAACCCCTTTTTATTTTGTTAATGATTTTCAGTGTTACATCATTGATGTTATTATATGTAAACGTGGAGTGACTAGGGAGTGCACAATGTGATCAATGAACTAATTTGTTTTGTAATACAATTTCGTAATTTTAAACAGGATTTTCGAATTTTCAAATTTATGACATCTATTGATTTACTATTTGTTCTGTTAAACAATAAATAAATAAATAAAATTTCTTGATTTAGTTTGAAAATCATGGTTCTTTAATAATTTCTGAACGTTTACTTTCATCGATAATTCCCGCCATCTAAAAAAAAGAAAAAAATCGTAAATTTTAATATACATAATTAGCAGTTTACAATTTTTCCTAATTGAAACTCACCTTGAGAATTTCTTTATCAACTTTATCTTTCCGGTTATTTAATCGCTTTGAAGATTCATTATCTTCCCATTTCCATTCTCTCATTTGTTTCTCTCTAGCACCTTCACCGCCCATTCCCACCACTTCAATTTCCAACACTTCAAAACTCATATCAAAGAATGATCTCGTTTCACTTAGATTAAAAGTAGTCGCCAAATTTCGAAGAGCGTCATTTCTAAATCTTCCATGTTGCAAAGTATTATCCAATTGAATAACAAATGAATTTGCATCCATTGATGCAATTTTACTTGAAGTTGGACCAGATGTAGCAATCCCTCCAAATCCTATTCCAAAAGTGGGATTATAATAGATGTAATTTTTGTTGTGATTGGTTGCACGAAATACTTCAAAATTAGGATATAATTCAAATAAAAAACATTCTGCAGAACCAAAACATGCTCGTGGAGAGGATGTGGAACGCCATTGTTCTGGTATATAAGCACCAATTAAGATTTCTTTCTTTGATTGCTCGTTATGTCTATCTGATACCAGCTCAACTCGAATTATCATAAGCGTGGGTCCAGTATATTTAAAGACGTGAGTATTAAATCGATTCATACTAAATCCATGTTTACTTCCCGAATATAAATAATTCCATTCTTTTTTTCTTAAAACTTTTTCTGGTAACATCAAACTCAATAAAGCCAGGTTAACTGGATTCAAGCATTCTGACGTCTCATCTAATTTTGGCAAAAGTTGTACATGAGGACCGATCATAATAGATTTTTTACGATGTTGTGACAATGTCTGTCCAATCAAAAATTGTCCATAAAAGAAGGGTTTAAATATATCAAAAACATTTGGAATATTACGCTGCATAAAATCTTTGAAAATTGGCCATTTTATATAAGTTTGAGGAGAAATAATTTGGGAATAAGGAAGATTGCGAAGATCTGTATCATATCTTGCCATATGTTCAACAATTGGAGTTATAACTTTAAGAATTTGTTCAGTGTTCGTTGAAAGTTCGAATCCATCTTTTGTGAGAGTAATTTCATTCGTCATTAGCCAAATTACGCCTGTTAAAATTTTTATCATTTCAGTACAAGATACTTTGGAAACAATATAAGTTTCTTCATTTTCTTGTTTTTCAAGTCCAAGAGCTTTTAAAAATGCGGCATCATCGTCCAGGTTAATGGATTCAATCTTCAATGTTCCAACTTCTGCTGTTTCACCTTCCTGGACACCAGAAACCTTTCTTTCAGGATCTTCAGTATAAGGAGACTGTTTTTCATAAGACACTCCCATTTTAGGTGTTATCCCAAGAACTGAGTGTTCTTCATGTATGGCAAAAGATTCAAATATAAGCTTAATACGATCCTCTAATATAACATCATGAACTTTATCACAGTATATCGCAATGGCCTTTATAAGGCCATCATATGTCAATAGATTCTCTTTATGAGCTGGTGATGGGTAACTGGCTAGATATGTGAATGAACGATAAAAAATTGGGCCAATTCCTATTTCATCAGGGAATCCCAAATATTGCTAAAATTAAAAAGGAAAAGGCATAATTGATATAGTATTTTATATATTTTATACTTAATACTTAATAAATATATTATTATATATTTTGTGTACTCACAATTAAAACTCCTTCTTCGATGACTTCTCTACCATTCTTTATACTTGCCAAATTTTCAAAAGTACTCTGCAAGGAATAAGTTTCCAAGTTCGAAAAATTTTTCCTTAATAAATTACTTGAAATTTTATGATTATGTAATGATGATTGATTTAAATTATTTTCAGTTTGTGGAGGTGAACTTCCGGCACTCCAAGTTT
Source organism: Rhizophagus sp. LPA8_4_AMF (assembly GCA_021464525.1). Classification (NCBI taxonomy): domain Eukaryota; kingdom Fungi; phylum Glomeromycota; class Glomeromycetes; order Glomerales; family Glomeraceae; genus Rhizophagus; species Rhizophagus sp. LPA8_4_AMF. The sequence continues at coordinate 15,414 of JADRCO010001079.1, forward strand.
GACCCATTATTATTAGAAAAAAAAATAACGAAAGAGTAAAAAAAGAATCAAAGTAAAAATTCCGTAGATAGTTGCCCTATTTATTGCTGTATTTAATTTGAATGGTGTTTATTTATCACAAGGCCTGGAAAAACTTTAGTGTGGGAACAACAAAGTGCGCCAAAGTAATTTTAAACCATTGTTAATCGTTGTACGGTAGTTAGTTAAGTATTACGACTGGGGACGTAATTTCACTATCACGTTACTATCACGTTACCTTACGAAACCCAAGAATTTTCCTATTGGTTTATAAAATATAAATGTCATAATACAATTAAACTAAATTATGACATCACATTTTTCGTAACACCGACGAAGCTAAACGTCTTCTGAGTAACAATGTAAACAATGTTAGTCTCATTTATATAACTGATAATCTATTAAAAAAATACCGATATTAAAATTTTTTTTTTTGTAAATATGACTATCGCCATTAATGTTTGTAAACAGGGAACGAATGTTCCTTATGGTATGATATTTTTCTTTAACGTTTTTCTTTTCTGTTCTCATATTTGTTATAAAACTTAACCTTTTTCTTTTAATTTAATAGGTATAATTGCATTAGTTCAATATATTAATGGTTTGTCAAAAGCTTCAGAGCAAAAACTTGACATTCATTGGCATGAAACGATTGAAGACATCAACAATACTTTTGTAGTTTTAAAAGTTGATAAGTAAGTTTTTACTTTTAAATGTTCTATTTACGTAATTCCTTTTTTTAAAAAAATAATTGTATATTTATACAGTAATGACATTACCGGAACAAATAATGTTGCAAGATATTTAGCTACTAATTATAAGGATTTGGATTTGTATGGAAATAATTCTGCATCTAAAACTATGGTATATTTTATTCTTAATGTCACTTATTTATAAAGATCATTAATAAGTAAAGTTATATATATTTTTCTTAAGATTGATCATTGGATAGATTTTGCTACAGATAAATTGGAAACCAGTGATTTCAAAATTCTTGAAGCAGCATTTGATGAGATTAATCATCATCTTACTCTAAGAACTTTTCTTGTTGGCTATAAATTAACTTTGGCCGATATTATTGTATGGGGTGCTCTTAAAAGTAAGTGTGTCTTTTTTTTCTTTTTTGGGGTTTTTTTTAAAAAAAAAAAAGATTTAAAATGAAATTTATAACATAAATTCTTAAAGATTCGGCAGCTTTCAATCGCCAGATTAAAACTGGAAAGGAAGTAGGAGGTCCTCATTTAATAAGATGGTTTAATTATATTAATTCATTGGATTTTATTCAACAAGGAACAAATTGGATTGCCCAAAATGCAAAATCATCAGTATGTATAAATAATTTATTAAATATAACGTAGCAACTTTGAGCTAACAATACTCATATCACAAGCCCAAAGTGGGGAAAGATCAACCAAATATGAATATTGGATTGGTGGATGCCGAAATTGGAAAAGTAGTTACTAGGTTTCCACCTGAACCTTCTGGATATTTACATATTGGACATGCTAAAGCTGTCATGTTAAATCAATATTTTGCCCAAAAATATGAAGGAAAATTGATTGTTAGATTTGATGATACTAATCCCACAAAGGAAAAGGTGAGTTGTTGAAGAATAATTTATTTTATTTATTTTATTTTATTTTTTAAAAGAAAAAAAAAATTTAATAATTTTGCATTATTTATAGGAAGAGTTTGAAGAGAGTATTAAGGAGGATTTGTCATTACTCGAAATTATTCCAGATAAAATAACATATACATCTAATTATTTTGATCAATTGTATCAATATGCGATTAAGATTATTGAAAAAGGATTAGCTTATGTTGATGATACTGATGTCTCGACTGTAAGTAATGTTAACATTATATGCAAAAATTAAAATAATAAAACATGATATTTGGTAGATGAGAGAACAACGTATGGACGGTATTCCTTCAAAAAGTCGGAATTTGTCTGTTGAAGAAAATCTTGCAAGATTTAAAGAGATGACCGAAGGAACTGTATTTGTAAGTTATAATTAGCAATTTGGCAATATTAATTTTTTGATGAGTATTGTTTTTAATTATCAAAAAATTTAAATTTCAAGGGATTAAGTTGCTGTATTCGAGCAAAAATTGATATGTCAAATCCAAATAAAGCTTTACGTGATCCAGTAATTTACAGATGTGACTTAAATCCCCATCACCGTACAGGGTATATAGTTAATTCAATTATATGTATGTATTTTGACATATATATGCGATAACCTGTTTTAATTATTCTCTGACAGAAATAAATGGAAGCTTTATCCAACATATGATTTTGCATGTCCAATTGTTGATTCAATTGAAGGAGTAACACATGCTTTAAGAACAAATGAATATCGAGATAGAAATGCTCAATATGATTGGTTTCTTAAATCTCTAGATTTAAGAAAAGTTCATGTTTGGGATTTTAGTAGACTGAATTTTGTTTACACATTGTTATCAAAGCGTAAATTACAATGGTTTGTTAATCAAGGTCTTGTTAGTGGATGGGATGATCCAAGATTTCCAACTATTCGTGGTAAGTGCCGTAAAAATAAGTTATTTTTATTTTCTGATTATAATGTTAATTCATTTACTTTTATTTTAGGCATTCGACGTCGTGGAATGACAGTTGAGGCCTTGAAACAGTATATATATACTCAAGGGGCATCACAAAATGATGTAACATTAGAATGGGATAAATTATGGGCATTAAATAAAAAAGTTATTGATCCTGTTGCTCCTAGACATACATCAATTATCAAGCAAAATATGTATGTAATTATTCAGATAATATAATTCATACTGTTCACTCAATCTTACTTTGTTTTCATTCTTATAATTTAGAGTTAAAACAAGCATATTGGGAGGACCTGAAACTCCTTATTCTAAAGAGATAGCCAAGCACAAGAAGAATCCTAATGTTGGAAAAAAACAAACTTGGTTTGCTTCCAGCATTTGGATTGAACAGGAGGATGCAAAAACATTTGAGAATGAAGAAGAGGTATGGTAAAAAGAATTGTAATTAGTCATATATATGAATTTAATAAGATCAATTTCTTTTTTATTTAGATCACACTTATGGATTGGGGTAATGCAATTGTTAAAACCATCCATAAATCTGAAGCAAATTCAGATATTGTAACGGAACTTGAGTTACAACTTCATTTAGAGGGAGATTTCAAAAAAACAAAAAAGAAAATTTCTTGGTTAGCTAATACTGCGAATGTTTCTGAAGTAGTATTAATTGACTATGATTATTTAATAACCAAAAAAAAATTAGAAGAAGATGATAATGTTGAAGAGTTTGTTACTAAAAAAAGTGAGTTCTTAACTAATGCTTTAGCTGATAGTAATGTTAAAGAGCTAAAAAAAGGTAAGCGAGTAAAAATGTAATTTTTGATTATTAGCTATTCCTAAAACTGGTTTTGATAGTAAATATTCTTATTTTTTAAAAAGGAGATATAATTCAATTTGAGCGTCATGGATTTTACATTTTGGATAATGATGCTATTGAATCAGTTCTTCGTTTTATTAGTATTCCTGATGGTAAAGCTAGCAGTTTAGCATCTAAAGCTGATGAATCAGAAAATACTGGAAAACAAGGAAAAAAGAAAGAAAAGAATAAAGAAATTAAAGAAATGATTACTACCAATGCAGTTTCTGGTACTGCCTTTCCAATTATTAATAAGGATATTACAAAAAACATAAAGATGTATGAAGTTTCAGATATTTATGGTATGTATGTGATTTTTTAAAAATTAATAATATTATATTTTTGTTAACGTGTATTTTTTTTAATAATAATTTTAGGTGAAGTGCCAATGCCAACACCAGAGCAAATTTCAAAAATGTTTAAGGTACCAAATATTTATTCTTAATAGATTAATATTTGAAGTAAAAACGAAGTTTATAAAAACTATCTAATTCAAAGTATGTTAATAAAATATATTTTAATTAAATTAAAATATATATAAAGCATTATATTTTTATACTAAATAATATAAAATGTTTCATTGTTTAATTTTCAATAATATTTTAAATTTATGATGGTTTTTATTTTTTAGTTTTAAATTTAACAAATATTTATATGCTAATATATATTACAATTAAAATTAGAGTAAAAAATGTAAAATTAGAGTAAAAAATATTGTAAATCCTATCTGAAATTTTGCTCTAATATTGTATAATAATAATTGTTATTAATGAAATTTAATTTTTTTTTATTATAATTCCAATTTTAAATAATTTGTTTTTTTTTTTAAATTTATTAAATTTCAAATTCATTAAATCAAGGATTTATTTTTTATTATTATAGTAATATATTTCTGGTTATATAATCATATAATTTATATTGTATATAATTTTATTTATCATTATAATACAATTTTATTACATTAGCAATTAGTAAATAGCAAATATTATATTAGCAAATAGTATACAGTCAAACCAATAAGGTAAATATACTTTATTCTATCTTACTAATCATTTATCAATCACATATAACAATTTATTAAAAATAATAAATATTTTTTATAAATTATTATAATAAATATATTTACTTCAGTATCTTTGTGCTGATGACAACAGATCTATATGAATTAGCAATACACAATTTCTCAATTCTTTTATATTTTAATTCTTTTAATTTGCAAAAAAATATTTTTTTCTTTTTTTTGAAATGTAGTGGATTGTAAAACACTTTCTATAGGTCACAGGGTTCTGAATGGCTAAGATGAGTTTACTGTTATGTAAACCTACCTATATTAAAAAACATCTTATTAATAACAACGTATATATAGGGTTTCTCAAAAATGATGGATGGTGTTAAACTCATATTTTGATTAGTAAGTATTTGACTCCTCGTGCCATGATTTGCATAATATTATGCTTTCCACTAAGCAACAATTTTTTCAAATATTTGACAGACTGAAATATTACAAAAATGAAATATAATGGTAAGGAAGAATGTAGTTATCAATAGAAATAAATTATCTGTAGAAAGAAATAAATATGATACTGGGATTCGCCTAGGATTCACGTATTCCCTCCCTCTTTGATAGCATTATTTATTTCAATCGCTACCTCTACTTTACTATAAATCTGAAATTATTAATAAATTTTGCCATATCTGACTCATAATTCTTAACTAATATATATGAGATACAGGTGCTGTCAAAAAAAAATAAAATGTTTATATGCTAATTTTATATAAATAATAGCATTTACTTTATTAAATTTTGAGATTTATCAAAATAAGAAGCAAATTAAAGCACAGATCTTAAAATATGATCCATTTTTTTATTAAGTATTATATCATATGCTAAAATTGTCCATCTTAATTTATACTATTCATCATATAAAAATGCAGTTATGGTACCCAATATTGTAAAACAAAAAATACAATTAAAACTACGTTTAATCTTTACTTTGCATTAACCAAGTAATCAACTCTTTTTCCTTTCTACGTAACCATTGATTACAGTAACCACTATTTGATCTATAAGGAAATCTTTCTTTAAACTTCTCGGCGATTTCAGTCCAGAGTAAAAAGCTTGGTAGATGTTCAAACACAGCTTCCAATAATATAAGTTTTTCTTCAATTGTTCATTTTGAATTAAATTTCGTTGCATTTACATCTGTAATTACAAGTTTATAATCTTAATCCTTTCTTGCTAAAAAAAATATTAAGATATCGAAGAAATGAAAGAATTTACCTGAAAATCTATCTCCTAACAAGATTTTAAAAAAAGATTCAATCTGTTTGACTTATCTTCGACATCAACTTCACCTGCTTGCTAAATGAACAGATGACAAATTTGTTATCTTAATGTAAAAGTATCTGAACTCAATCAGTACTTACTGCACACAACTCTGAACTTTTCCATTCAAAAGCGTCTTCTAATTCGCCCAAAATGTCATCCAAATACGTCAATTCTGTTACATGCGATACAGGCGTTCTAGCGTTCATACGAGTAAGAACAGAAAATACTATGTAAGCACGAGACTCATGCTGAATAAGATCTTGAAAAGATGGTTTATCCAATGCAATCCATATATGAATATCATTGGCATGAAGACGGTCCATGGCATACGTTGTTTGTATGTATCAGATTTCCATAAGCCAATACAGCTTGTTCATTTAGAAGTCTTCTATACAATCTAAATCATCATCAAGAGAGATCAGCTTAATCACCTCTGCAGAGGCTTTAATAATACATAACTGCCAGCCTAAATCCTTTGTTGCTTGTTCATAAGTTTCTTTTTTTAAATGCACTATAGGTACAATAACGAAGTGCAACCTGTTTGAACACCAGATGGAAATCAGAGTTTTATTTTATGAGTGTAAATCAAAGCCAATCCTTCAGAAAAAGATGTTTCTTCAGGAATAAAGTAACAGAAGTATTGTTCTTTACTGGATTTTTATTAGGGAGGTTGTGAGGTGATTCTAAAGGAACAAAACAGGTGACTTCCTTTGCACGTTTATCATTAACTTATAATATTCTATATACCTGTAATCTGTTTTGTCGACCTTATAATCTCCACTAAAAAGTTCTTGAAGTAAAGCATCAGGACAGTGAATATCCCAAGGAACTTGTGTAAAAGTCGCACCTCTTACCAGTTCTTCGACTTCCATTGCAATAAGTGAAAAAGTTCTTATATACATAATTCCAGTTTATATATTAAATCGCTGATTGGCACTGCGGCATGAAATTTCTAGTTTCTTCCATAGTTATGAGCGCACTCAGTGCAGTATTTTTTTCTTGGCAAAAGACGTCAGTGTTGTTAAATCGCCATGTCATTTGCTTATTTTTCAAATGACATTGTCATTTTTATAATAAAAATTAATGTCATTTAGATGTCATTTGACATCATATAATAATACTGCTGACCATTGGTCAGGATATCACGTGAATTTTTAAATTTTGAATACTTGCATGCCATAATTTCAGAATATACTTGTAGCTGAAACCTCTCAAGGGTATGGCCAAATCCAAAAGTCCAAAATTCTAGTCCGAAACTAGTGCCAAAATCTGAAACTCTGACCAAAACTTTATATAGACTAGAATTAATTTTTAAATTACTATAGGCCAAAACTGAAAAAAAACATATGTATTTATTTATTACTATTATTACTAATTATGATTATTAATGTTATTATTATTATTTTATAAGCTAATTACTAAAAAAAAAACTAAAAATTAAATTCGCCATATAAAAAATTACTAAAAATAAAATTTAAAATTTAAAATTCGCTATATAGTATATATAAAATTGCTAAAAAAAAAAATTAAAAATTAAATTTGCTATAGAATTAT